>JAXCGZ010023648.1:0-31084 GCA_037179515.1 Halocaridina rubra
TATTATATTATTATATATATATATATTATTTATAATATATATATATATTATTATTATATATATATATATTTATATAATATATATTTATATATATCTTTTGTTCTTTCATGAATGCTGTCAGTAAGAGCTTTAAGTTGCATGTGAGAATGTAAGGTTTCTACTGACCAGGGTAAATGTTTGTATACAAAATTTACTGATACTGTACAGTATTATTTATGTATTCGATGACGGGACCCTAAACATAGATCCCTGTTTTTCTCACCCTAAGGGAAAATGTGGGGCTGTTTAATACACTGTAATGATGATATTATCAGTATTGTCTCCCACTTAAAGTGATTTCACACATATTGTCTCCCAGTCAAAGTGATTTCACCCATACTGTCTCTCAGTTAAAGCAATTTTACCTTTATTGTCTCCCAATTAAAGTGATTTCACCTGTTTGTCTCCAGTTAGAGTGATATTACCGTGTTGTCTCCCATTTAGAATACAATTTCATCCATTTGTCCAATATTGTCTCTCGCTGTTGAAAGCTTTCAGTTTTAGATTTGAAACGAATTGAGTAGTCCATTTGTTACAGATCCATATGTATTTTAAACTATGGGAACAAAATAGAATAAGACCCTAAACATCTGTAGTGTAAGATTGCTGTTTATGTAAGGAATTTCCATGCTAATTATTCATAATTAATTCATAATTAACTATGAATTCACGCACACCAATTGCTGTAGATTATTATGCAGAAGATTTGGTATACTGGGTATACATTTGTCAAAAAACTTGTTAGTTTTTCATTTGCTACATTTGTAAATATTATTTTCCTGATATCTGCCAAGAGCTTATGGGTTTATTGAGGTTATGGTAAAGTTTGGTTTTTGAGAAATTTCATCTTAAGAGATATATTAGTTTATTATGATATTAGTTTAAATACAGTGGAACCTCGATTTCTGACCTTTATTTTTTCTTGAAGATGCTTCAAAAACCACAGCGATTGAAGAGCAAATCCATTTTTCCTATAGGTATCAATGTAATTGAGACCCTCTCCATCTTCCTTGTGGTTTTGTGGCCAATTCACAATGTGACTTGCAGTTCAAGTTCCAAAATAAAGTTTGATAAGCAAAGAATTTTTTGATCCCAAAAGAAATTTGGCAGCCAAATTATTTAATAGCTAAGGCTTTCAAAAACTGAAGTTCCACAGTGCTTGTCTTTTAAGTAACAGAAATTGCCTCAGAGAATCAGTTGGACAAGTGTACATAAAGTTACGAAAACTTTTGCTCTATGCAGGGTGTATTAATTTAATACTTTACCCAAATTGGGTATATTTATCAATCTCTCGTAATAGACACTGCAAGGATTGGTACATTTTGGCGCAGCCATTTTGGCAATGGCTGTTTGGGCATTAAATCCATTTTGGCGCAAAGATTTTTTTATATTTTGAAAATCAAACCCAACCTAAACTCTGTCTTTACAAAACAGATGACACCAAAATGTCAGAGCCCAATCAGTATCGCCTCATTGCCCCAAGCCGGACACTGCATCATCGTGTGGAATAAGGAAATAAACCTTGATATGCTAAAAGAAAACAGCCCCGGTTATTATTAATGATTCAGATATTAAAGAAAAGGCATATATGAAATTTTTATAATATCAAGATAATCTTACTGCATAGATTTTTTACTGTGAATGCCTTGTTGTTGGTGTGTACTGATTAATTTTTTTAAGTCCAACTCACTCCAGGTTGTGAATAAAATGGAATAATGACAGAGTTTTTTACATTGGCCAGTTTACCTACTTTAATGTGACTTTTGCTTGTTTGTAGTCATTCTTTATATGTGAATTGTAGTTGTAATTCTGTTGTGTAAATGGAAATTGACTTGTTAGTTGGGATATTCTGGTTCCATTACGAAGTTAGGGTCAAAGTCCGATTATATCCATACCCCCCATTGTTTGGCAGAGGCTCCTCGTGGTGTAATGGGTAGCACACTTGACTCACAACTAAAAGATCTCAGATTCAATTCCTGATTAAGGAAATAACTCTTGGGCTGCTTTCTATTCTCTCAATTTCCTCTGTTCACCTAGCAGTATTATTAGGCACCTGGTATTCAGGCGATTGTTGTGGGTCGCAGTTCGAGATGGTACCGCTTCAGGGCCATTGCCATACGTCCAACAAGCTCGGTAAATATAAAATTGTGGCAGTCAAAAAAGTATAGAGTTTGCTGAACTTGCCTGGTACAAAAAGTCTCTGTCCAACGAAATTACTGACTGTAGAAATTAAAATTATTTTCTTCAGCAATCTTTCTGTCTGTTGAATCATAAGTAAGAAATATTTCCATAAGTTTCCCATGTGGTGAGAGGTTTTGTACTCAGAGTTTTTTCAGAATTTAATCTGTATGATATGTAGTTCACTCATGATAAGGCCATCGTAAATGCTCTGATCATGTAATTCCTGCAAGTGTTAGTCGTTAATTAGATGATGTACATAGCGTTGCGCATGATCCTCGTAAAGCTGTAAACTTATCTCTTCCCTGTTTAGTCATACTCAACGTAATTGGGTGAAATATTGGAATACTGATAAATAGTGCTCATATTTTTCTTTTCTGTGCATTGTATTGGCTCTTCCCAGCCATGATGTAAATTATAAAAATCATATCCTTTGAGTTCTGATTCAGGCAGTGTTTTACCTATTTTCTGGCTTAAGCTCAGTGGAACATTAGTTAATTTTGTGTTTTTCATTTCCATTACTATTCTCACCTAAGCTGTTGTGTTGGGAAAATACCAAAGATAATGGATAACTTCATTGTAAATTTAAATTCTTATTTGCCAAAGTTATACTATGAACTTTTTCATTATCATCTATGTTAAAATTTCAAATTACAGAGTTATAATGGGGGACTGTGGTAGTGCAGTTGTTAGAGCACTCGACTTGGGAGGTGACAGAACCGTGATCAAGCCCACCATGGGTGTTGAGAAGGGCATCCAGCCTAAATTTCTCAGTTCCAATCTGTGTCCAGCCCCATATTGGGGATTAATAGCAACACATGAAATGGCTAACAACAACATATAAAGAACAACTTTGGTTTAATTGTTTTAATGAATTAATTGTGACTTGAATAGTTAAAGAATGACTTAGCAATTTGGTTACATTTTAATCAAACCTAACCTTGAGAATATTCTCTGATGAATAAAAATATAAATATTCATCAATATAAATATGTACAGTATACATGTTCAATTCATTCGTAATACTATGTGGGTGTCGGGCTTCAAGGCAGAAGCCCCTTTCTCACTTTTCCTTTGGGTGATCCAATGAGGATGGTGCGGGAGGACTGTAACAACCCTTTTTCCCCAAGGAGCTAAATGGATTGATTGAAGTATGTTTGGCTTATAGCGAATGGGTGTGCTCTGACTTTGCCAAGCCCCTTACAAAGAAGATTGCGGCCATTGTATATTTAGGTATGTTTTGAAGTACATTACTATACATATGAGGTTGGGAATAGGTTATATACAAAGCACAGACACACATCTAAGAGGGTCCTGATTTTTCGCGAATTTTGACCCATGAGCGGGATGACTGTATACAAATACTGTATTATGAGTTCTTTAAGCTTGCAATGTTGACTTTGTATTTACCATAGACTCAAGTATCTAGCGTTGTATTTGGAGTACATACAAAGACGTGTGTGTCACTTAATGTGGGGTTTACATTTTGGAGCAGCCATTTTGATGCCGGCAGTTTGGGCACTGAACCCATCTTGGTGACAATCCATATTGAGACGGACATTCTGAACTTACGATTTTTATATATTGAAAACCTAAACTAACTTAATCTAACCTATCTTTACAAAACGGATGGCACCAAAGGGCCACGCCAAAATGTCAGCATCTAAATGAGCTCGAAGAGTCGACCCATTCTACTTAATGTGCATATTGATTGTGAGCTTGTGTATATATGAGAATATATTCACATGCAAAAATGGCGCCAGTATCTGGTTAGCTCCATGTGATTTTGTACCGTGCATTTGCAAAACAAGAATAAGTTGTTTTTTCTTTTTTTAAGAAATACAAAATTTTGTGAACTCGAATTAAATAAATTATATTTTTGAAAACAGCAAGTGCTGTTTAATATTAGAATCATTTTCATAACTTTAAGTATTTTTTATTACCTGTATAATGGAAATACAATGTGGATCTTGTGAAGAAGGATAACCTCAGATGCTCTAGGGGTTTTCATATTTACAAGAAAAGTAACCTAATTTAACCTAACAATTTACAGGGTTATTTAGCTTCACATGGGGTTCTGAGGGTTCCTCATCATGACAAGATCCTGCAATTTTACTAAATTGAGGAATATTAAGTAAAAACTCAGGAGGCTTTTTATAATCCATTTGATTATTGATGACAAGCTCTTTTGCATAATTTATTACAAAACTTACTTCCATAAAGCAAAGTGACAGTGTTATTAAAACTGTTAAATTGTTTTACTACAGAAGAGTTTGACTAGTGAAAGACTCTACTATGTAGGAGTTATTTTCACCCTAACCAGAGCTACTTCATATGATTTTTCACTTGAATTCTATGTACAGACTCTGTTTTTGTATGTTTTTGAGTTCATTGTATGAAACTGGGAGTAAACAGTCTCTTTACTGCTTTTTTTGTAGTTTCCTCTAGTATGTTAGTATTATAAGGTTTTTGTTAGCAGATTATTATATTGTACTTCGCTTTATTTTATCCCCTTGGTTTACATATTAAATAATGCCAGGTACTTATTGTCATAAAAATGATTTAGATCATTATACCCATACCAATGCAGATATTTTTGGGGCAAATTTTGGGATTTTATCATAAATTTAGAGACTCAAAATCAAACATGGATTATTATGGCTATGAAGAGAAAGGAGGAATAAGCGGGAGACCTTGGTACTTACAAGTATATTGATCAACTCATATTCAGTTCCCTCTGAATATGAGTAGATAAACATAGTTGTAAGTGCTAAGATATTCCTTTTTCTCTCGTTTTCCATTCGTAGTTAGAATAATCATATTTGCAACTTTCACGTGCTTCTCGTGAAATGGATTCATAATTTAGCATAAAGTATTACATCTTTCAAGATATTGTGAAGATGTTTGTGGAATAATTCTTGTTGCTAGATGCATTAGCTGTTGGAACATTTGTTATATATATGGAGGAATAGCCCACTTACCCTGTGGATGACCCAAGCAGGGTGGTGTGGGGGAATTGTGGCAGCCCCTTATCCCCAAGGAGCTAAGATGTGTGATTGAAGTATATTATCTTCTAGTGGATGCGTTTGCTTTCACTCAACCATTCCCTTTTAAAGGAAGATTACACCCCTTGTCTGTGTATGTTTGTATGTAAATTAAGTAAGAAAACATCTAAGTTAAGAAATATGTTGGCATGATATTTATTGGTTTTCTTTTATTGTAAACAAGCTAAATAACTTTCTGTTCCCGTATCCTAAGAGGAGTGTAAATACTAATGCTGAGCTTTCAGTTGGATTATTAACTGCGTACACGTCCACTGCAGGGCATTAAGAAGGGCATCCAGCCTTAATTCCTCATATTTAACCTGTCTGTAGCAACCCCCATTTGAACGGGGATTACTAATGGCACACAAAACGACAAACATCAGCCTCTAAAATTCACTTTACTAAGAGTCAGGAAATTTGACAGGGGCTGTAGCACAATAATCTGTTATTTACCTATTGTCAACCAAGGCGTTTCGTATGCTTGTGTGTGTGCCAGTTAATAGAGGATGCACATTTAAGACTCATGTGGTGATGGGCTTTTGGAAAACCAAAGAAAATATGCGTAAAATAAGCTTAGGGGTAGGTGCTCTCACCTGCAACTCACCCTTTGCTTGAGTGCTCTCATTCACAAGTTACCTTAAACTTGGGTGCTCTTATTTGTAGCTCACCTTAAGTAGAAATATACGTGAACATTTCTCATAATGGTGAACTTATTGCTGGCTATGTATATCACCCGATCACCTTCTTTTATGGAAAATAGCCATTGTGTTTACTTATTTACTTGGAAAAGATTATGTTCAATAGATAATGCCATTACTAAACCCACTTTTAGTAAGGGCAATTTTATTTTTTATTCATTAATGCAATTGTTGTTTGTATATTAATATGGGAGAGTTTACTTTCATGTTTAATGCCCTTACGAAATCCACTATTATCATGCTTTGAATTTATAATCTTAATGTGATTTTGTGTGTCACATCCCAGTGTGCCTAAAATCTTCCACCGTAATTGATAGATTTTTGCTCAAAATTCCGCATCCATGCTCTGTAAGTGTACATCATTGCTTGAATGGGAAAATAAAAGCATGTCTTCTTCAAGAATAAGATGAAAAAAAAATCTGTGATACAATATTCCTAAGAATGTTTGTAAAGCTAACTGTACTTTAGCTGATGTGTCCCTGGCTTTTGACACTTTTTAGCTGTAAGTTAAAGCTAGAGCTTGATTTACATGTCATTCTCTTTGTGAGAATCGTATTCTGTAGTTGATAGAATTACTACGAAATGATTATGATCAGTATTCTCTTAATCCAACGTTTTCTGTAGTGCACAATATATATCCCAGTCCATTTTATAAGTTTGGTGGTGGTATTTGTTAATAGATTCAAAAAGCATATTTTTTATTATTGCCTGTAATCCATGTATGTAGTTATCTTAAGTAAACTTTAACATTCCTCTTGAATTTGACAATGTTCATATACATGGTTTTGAATTTTTTATCTGCAGTGTTACCAAATAAGTGTAGTTTACAAGTTATTGATAACAATATGATAACAAAGACCATCGAGTGATAACTATTCATTGTTGCAGATTCACTGAGATATTCTTGTGTTCTGCACGGAACTTTGATTGATGTTATTGCTGCTTTAAAAACTTAGTCCAGATTAAGATAACTTGTCATGGAAAATTGTTAGATTCCTTTGTGTAGCTTTCAACAAGGACTATTTGTTAAAAACGATGCTGATTGTTTCTGAATATATGTTAGCCCACAAAGCAGAGCTTCTTATTTCTGGGAACTCAGCGTAAACAGATGTACAAGGCTTTTGTTTAAATTGTACAATCGTATTTTTTAAGTATAGTTGTTTAGCATTGTTTTCTGTAATTTTATTAGTTACTTTCGTGCTTGCCAACATTTATACCCTGTTAAACTTCTTTATAACCTATAATCTTAGCCGTTATTAGTCATTATTTCTTGTTTCCGAAGAACTGTTGGTCAGCGTCTGTTACTTGTTTCAGGGCAGGCATTCAATCCGTTTTGTCTGGAAGTTGGACTTCGGTGGCAAAGTCAGTAGTGTCCTATAACTTTGCCAAAGCAGTATCATATTTATGACCGTTGAGTGACCATTTAGTAATCAATCCTTTGGCAAAGACACTAAATGTTTCCTAATGTTAGAACCTAAACTGTCGATTACATTTGTTGCCTCTGTTCAAGTCTGTCCCTGACATTAGCTATATATATGGCATGATATCTGCATTTTTAGAAAGTACCATAATAGGCAGGTCAGTAATTATTCAAGCATACTGATTTATATGAAAACCCGAGATATTGTAATCATTACCATACCAGAATACTTGACCCTCTAAGTTAATTATGACCGCTTTAGTAGACAGAATTTAGGTCATTTTATACATTCTTCACCAAAATGCCCTGTACTAGATGGAGGAGCAAAGATCCAGTGGAAAAAACTCACGGTAATTAGCAGTTAATCAAGAACTTTGTATTCAATTATAAAAAGAAACTGGAATAAGCTCATCAATAAGATATCCTGGAGAAATCTTCCCTTTCTGAGGCACTGTTTACTTCCTCAATATTTTGAATAACGTTATGGTTCAAGATGTGCAAATACCATAACATGAAACAACCACTTTTCATATTATATATTTCCAGGTCATAGGTGGTTCCAGGTCAGTACTGGTTCCTGGTCATTGCTGGATCTCAGTCTTTGCTAGAAGCCAATACTAAACACCACTAATCTGAGGTATCAGCTATAGCAAAGGAACTTTATTTCACTTGTATATTAATGGCATTTGTGACGTTTTATGTCATACTTGTTACACTTTTTGTATATACGTTTGATAATACATTCTTCCAGGTGTATTAATATAATTCAAACTTTAAGGGGCTAAATATATACCTGTGTAATAATAGAAATAATATTTGAAGGCGATAAATATACTGTATACTAATGTCTTTCCTAAACACCTGGTGGTAATAGTTGTGTTTCTTAGTACTATTTTAGTTTAGTGTTAACCCATGTAGTTTTTCGCATTTTAGTGTACGTACTGCCAATGCAAGTACATTAACTTGTATGGTTCTCATCTGTTCGACTAGTTTAATAGTTAAATTTTGTCTTGTGTCCATTCATGTGATTATTTACCTTATTATATACTGTATTAGTGTTTCATCTAGAACCAGAATACTTAGAATCACATATTAAATTGAACTGAGTCTGTCCTCCCCACTAGTGTTAATTATTAATAACAGTAGATTTTTTTTGCTCCGATAGTTGTATTGTAAGACAGTATTACCGAAGGTTTTGCAATAAATGTTAAGTAGAATATTGGCTATTTCATAAGCCTTATTTCACAGTGGTAGTAGTATGGGGTTTGGTACATTTCATCAAACCCGTTTTAGTGCTTCACCCATTTTATTACTAAGAAAATTTTTATATTTTTAAAACCTAAGGTAACTTAACCATCTTTGCAAAACAGATGGCGCCAAAATGTTAGCGCCTAGCTGGCATTGTCCAATTGTTCCATTCTAGGTAGTGTGGCATTTGGTATATAATGGTACATGTATGCCAAATTTAGTTTTTGCATTCATAGAACTAGACCTAAAAAGTTATAGTTTCTAAAAATCTTTGCATGATTAAGAGCTTTTCACATTTATATAAAGTTTTTTAAAACATATTGCCAATTATGCCTTTTGTTACAACATGCTATTCCAGAACAGGTTCATCACACTAAATTTGTACATAACAGATAATTATCTTCTCAGGATGGGCTTTGATATTGTGTGTATGTGAGTGTGATTACCTAATTGTAATTACCTAAATGTGCTCACGGGAAAGAGTCCTATGCTCGCACTACCCCGTCTTCTGGTCGGTTCCATATTTGTACTCGATGATACTTATCATACTTGTCCTTAACTTTATGAATTGAGTTAGCATTAACTACCTCCTCGCTTAGCGAACTCCAAGCATCAACTATTCTCACACTAAAAAAGTACTCCCTTACATCCTGGAAAGAAGTATTATTATTACGCATCAAACTTTGACCTCTAGTTTTAGAGCTAAACATATTAAAATAACGCGTCCTATCCACTCTGTCAAAACGATGAAGGAATATAAAAACCATCACAATATCCCCCCACATTCATTTAAGTTCGAGTGATGGCAAGTCTAATTCCCTCAGTCTCTCTTCATAACTGAGCTTGCATATTTCTGGCACAAGGTTTATAGCATGTAATTACCTAATTGTGCTTACGGGAAAGAGCCCCATGCTCGTAACTCCCTGTCTTCTGGTCGGTTCCATTTGTGTACTTGGTGATACTTATCATACGTATCCTTCACACTATGGATGGAGTTAGCATTAGCTACCTCATTGCTTAGCGAATTCCAATCATCAACTACTCTTCCATTAAAAATGTATTTCCTTACATCCTTCAAAGAAGTTTTCTTATGAAGCTTCAAAATTTGACCTCTAATTCTAGAGCCAAACATCAAAATATCGATCCCTAACCACTCTGTCATAACCATGAAGGAATTTAAAATCCATCACCATATCCCCCCTCATTCTAGCTTCGAGTGGTTTTAAGTCTAATTCTCTCATCTTCTCCTCATAACTGAGATTGTGTATATATGGCATGTCTGTAAACTTTTTCCAGCTTAACTATGCGCTTTTTCAAGTGTGGATTCCAAAAGGGGTCTGCATATTCAAGCTTTGGCCTCATATAGGCTACATGAATATTTCTGAACATTTCCTTGTCCATGTGCCTGCAGGCTACCCTTACATTTGCTAAGAAAGCATATGCTGCCCTTATTATGCCATTTATATGCATTTCTGGAGACAATTCTCCTAGATCTCTCTCATTCTCTGTCTCTTGAAATTCTGCTCCTGCTGTTGAGTATTCAAGCTTGGGCCCTCTTGCACTTGTACCCATTCTCATTACCTTACATTTAGAAGTATTGAATTTTATTAGCCAATTTTCCGAACACTCATGCAGACTATTTTGGCCTTCCTGAAGTTCTCTACCATTGTTCTAATCTCTTACTTTCTTCACAATCTTTGCATCATCTGCAAACATATTCTTGAATGAATTTGCAGACTGCTAGGTCATTTACATATACAAGGAACAAAAGTGGCCCTAAATCTGGACCCTGCTGAACTCCACTACTAACCCTTCTTCATTCAGACACTGAGTGTCTTACTCTAACCCTCTGTTCCCTTCCTTCTAAGTAAGTTTTTATCCATTCCAAGACATTTCCACCTATTCTTGCCATTGCTTGCAGCTTCTAAATAAGTCTCCCGTTTTGGACTGTATCAAATGCATTTTGCAAGTTTAGGAATATACAAACTGCCCAGCCCTCTCTTTCCTGTAAGATTCTGCTTACCTCATCATAAAATTCTGATAAGTTTGTTACTGTTGATCTACCTTCTCTGAAGCCATGTTGTCTCACTGACAAAGAGTTGAAGGATTCCAAGTGAAGAGAGATGTGCTATCTTAGTAGTTTCTGCATAACTTTGCAAACTATGCTGCTTAAAGAAACAGGTCTATAGTTTAGAGCTATATCCTTCCTTCCCTTTTTGAAGATAAGTACCACGTTTGCTTGTTTCCAGCATCTTAATATTTCCCCTGATTCCAGCGGCTTTTCAAATATAATACACAGTGCCATCGATATTAATTTAGCGCATTTTTTAATTACATGAGAGGATATATCATCAGGATTTTTAGTTCTATGGGCACATAACTCCATCATCTCTTTGCATACCTTTGTCGCTGATAAGATTATATTTTCTAATACGGGCCCATGAGCTCCTATCTTTGCAATTTGAGGTGGTGGGGTATTTTCTACTGTAAATACTGACTGAAACTCCTTGTTCAATTCTCTGCAGATATCTTCATCCTTTTCAGTGAAGCTTCCATCCGCTCTCGTTAGCTTTAAAACCTGTTCTTTTACCTTCAGTTTTCCTCTGATAAGCTGTGAAAAAGTTTGGGATTTTCTTTAGCTTTCCTGGTGATATCCCTTTCTTTGTCTCTCTCTGCCTCTCTTCTTTTACTTAGGTAATCATTTCTTGCTCTTTTATAAGTCTGCCAGGTATTTATTCTTTTTCTCCTCCTATACTTTTTCCATCATTTGTCTCTCCACTCCTTAGCTCTCTTACACTCATTATTGAACCATTTCTCTCTGGCATGAATAACTCTTATTTTGGTGAAGGGTATGCAACAATCTACTATCTTCCCATAAGTCGTGCATTTCTTGTACAGATTTATGGTTAAATAAAGCCCTCCAGTCAATAACTGTGTCTTCAGTGCTTTTACTTTCAGGCAAAACATCTTCAATAATATACTCTATCAACAACACAGTGTGAACACTCTTTGTAATTGGTGGTTCATACTCAATTTTTTCAATATCCAACACATTATCTGTGAATACTAGAATCAAGCAGTGATGGCTCATCTCCACCCCTGGCCCTCCTTGGTTACAGTACATGTTGGTGTAGGAAATTCCCTTGTGTGCAATCTAGAAATCTTGCCCTAAATGAGTCTGCCCCACTGTGTGGGTCAAGATTTATCCAATCTATCTCTCTATGATTAAAATATCCCATTATCAAAATTCTACATTTTCTCTCCCATACAATGTTAACAACTGAGTATATGACATATATAGTACCTATATGACTTTCTTCATAAATTTCTAGCCTATGTTGTTTTTTGGTGGGTTATATACAACAGTTATTATAATGCTCTTTGATGCAGTATTTATGCGAGCAACAAGAAATTCCTTGAACTCACTTTCTAAAATAGATTTTATTTCATCAACCAGAAATCTTTCATTTATGAGCAGTGCTATTCCTCCACCAGTCCTCTCAGATCTTTCAACCCTTAATATCCTGAAGCCCATAGGAAAAAACTGTGTGACACTGTTTATATCCTTACTTAAGTTAGTCTCTGTAACCGCTACTATATCTGCCTTACTGTAGTGAATCCTATCCTTTAATTCTACTGCCTTACCAGCTATTCCATCAGCATTTGTGTACAGCAATCTTAATGAAGCCGCATCCCTTGATCTTCTGTCATTATCTTCTTTATCTCCCTTTTGTTTGGAAGAACTCTGAAATGAACATTTTTCTTCATTTCTTCCCTCATTTAAGCTTCTAGCCTCTTGCAACAAGTGTTTGAGTCCTTCCATCTCTTTTTGTTTTCTGTATGGTTTAATAAACACTGTTTTGAATTCCTGAAGGTCTTTAAAGGTTATTTTCTCATCAACATTTTCTCTACAAGTGTCGCCTCTCTCAAAGGTTACTTTCATTGGTCTTGCCTTTCCCTCCCTAGAATATTTACCAAGTTGGTGAATGTTTATAGTATTCTCCAGAACACATACTACTCCAGCTTCCTTATTAGGTCTAAAACCCTAGCTTTATTTTGTTCAAGTCTCCCCTGCCATCATGACGGAATTCACTACCACTGTCTTCTCTTTATCAAGTCACAAATAGTGACAAAATCGACCCGCATAACCCCCAATTCTAGGACTCTTATAGATCTGATAATAACAAATAAAGTGGAAAGTATACTCTTTTGGGACGTAGTTCCCTGCCCAATTGCAGACCACGAGCTGAATATTGCTATGCTAAACATAAACAAGCCGAAAAGGAAGCCTCTCCTCAAGACATTCCGGTGTCTAAAAAATTACTCCCCTGATGTCTTTTGTGAAACATTAATCAACAACACAAATGCACTTAATAGAATTAAATACACAGATAACGTCGATTTGCAGGTTGAGACTCTAACAAAAGTCTTCCTTGAATGCTTAGATAGTTGTGCACCCATTGTAACAAGAAAAATAACCCGCCCCTCAGCCCCCTGGCTAACTAATGACATCAAAGAGGCAATGCAAATCAGAAATCAAATACAAAAAGAGCTAAAAATGAATAGATATGATATGACTCTCCGAGAACGTTATAAAACAGAAAAGAAACGTGTCAGATCTCCCATCAGTGTAAGTAAAAAAGACTTTTACAAAAAACAATTTAATGACTCTAGACATGATACAGCAGCAACATGGAAAGTGATAAGAAGCATGATACCAAATGAAAAGAGTACCTCAGAAAGTTATGAAAATATTACGGAGTTGAAAGACAAAGCAGAAAACTTTAATAACTATTTTGCTAACGTTGGCAAAAATACATATGAAAAAACTCAAGAAAACATCAACTCAGTGAATATGAGTAATTGCTTAAATGACAATTCTTCCAATGAAAACACAAGAGAGTACTTCAAGATTATTCCTATCGATTGTGCTACCCTAATTCTTACCATAAAGAGCCTAAGAAACTCTGGCTCTTATGGTTCAGATGGTATACCATTTCAGTTCATCAAAGATGCTCTACCCGTGATTGCATCCTATATTCTAACTATTATGAACACTTCCATTGTTACTAAAAAGTTTCCTGACTCTTGGAAAATAACACATGTAATACCTCTGCATAAAAAGGGGGACAGAGAAGATGTGACAAACTATCGTCCCATTTCCCTCCTACCCATTTTCTCTAAAATATTAGAAAAAAATTGTTGCATGCCAACTTATGTCATATTTAGAATCAAATAGAATAATAAGTATTAACCAGCATGGTTTCAGACCGAAACTTTCGACGGAAACTGCACTGCTTAAAGTTACGAATAGTATATATAATAATATAGATATGAAAAAAATATCTCTTCTCGTATTATTAGACTTAGCAAAAGCCTTCGACAGTGTAAACCATGAAATTCTTTTAAGTAAATGTATTAACTCAAATATTGATCCAAGCTGGTTTAGCGAGTATCTATCTAATCGTAAACAGTCCATACGTCTTAACAACATTATCTCTCTGCCAAAAAATGTATCATTTGGTGTTCCACAGGGATCAGTACTTGGTCCTATCCTCTTCTCCATTTACGTAAATGATCTATCTTCTTTCATTTCTGACTGTCTAGTCGTACAATATGCAGATGACACTCAACTACTCCTTAGTGGTGATATTAATAATCTCCCAGAGCTAACTTTAAGAGCAGAAAACACTCTGTCAAAAATTAAAACCTATTTCCAAGAAATTGGGCTGTTAATTAACGAAAGTAAAACACAGTGTATATTTATTGGCTCAAGGTTCCACATAGCACAAATTCCAGAAAACACAAAAATTAATTTTTGCGACAATATTATCACACCTAGCAAAACAGTCAAAAACCTAGGAATTCACTTTGATAACCACATGTTGTTTGATTCCCACATAGATAAAGTATGCAAAAAGCTTACAGGAACATTAATGTACTTATCACGTATAAAAGACAATTTTGAGACTACCACTCGAATAACTGTTGTTGAATCTCTAGCCCTAAGTCACATTAATTACTGCACAACTGTTTGGGGAGCTACCACTAAGACTCAGATAAACAGAATACAGAAGCTTATTAATTTTGCAGCTCGAGTTGCCCTGGGAGGAATAAGAAAATATGACCACATCACACCAGCTCTCAATAAACTTGGGTGGCTGCGGGCAGAAAATAAGGTCGCTTATGCTATTTATGTTTTTGTATTCAAAATTTTGGACCATCATTATCCTAGCTGGCTATTTGATTTAAAAACAGTCAGGGATATAAGAGGAACCAACACAAGACAGAGCAGTGAGCTCTTTATTCACAGAACAAACACAGAAGCAGGTTCAAAGATGATCACTATCAAAGGGCCAACACTCTGGAATAATATTCCAGAGCATCTTAAAAATGCATCCTCTTTCACAGCTTTGAAAGGCAAACTATATAGTTTTCTTTTGGACAAATAGTTGCTGCTCATTAAGAACTAATTATTCTCATTGTAAGGAAACAAATATGGAAATGATGCCGATAATAACGATCCTGTATCTAGTGGCATACTTACTACTTTATTATTAACATTATTGTAACATTTTTATTACAGCATTATTATTTTCTATGAAAGCTACATTTAATTTAACTATATGTCTAACCCTCTTATTTGTTAATTTAATTACATGTCTACTTATAAGTTACTATTAATGTTGAATAACCATTGTACAAAATGGAAATAAATGTTTTTGTTTTTGTTTTTGTTTTGTTTGTTTTTGTTTTCATCACAAAATCTCATTTTTTCTATTACTGTTTCTTTATAGTCAACCGTTTGTATGTTTTCCAGTGCCACCATCCTCATAGTCTCATTTACTGCCACATTCTCCTCTATTGCATCTGCAGAGGAAGTTTTCAAGGCATCATGTTCTGTATTCAGCTCCTGAAACTCTTTTCTAACTGTTCGATATTTTCCTTTATCTGGACATTCCAAGCTGCAATCTCGTCTCTCTCAGAAAAGAGAAGTGAACTAACATTCAATTTGTTCAGGTTGTCATTCCGCTGTTTGTTGTTATCTTCTTGTTCAGAAATTCTGCTTTCTAGTTCACTCTATTCCCCTTCCAGCTTCTTTATTCGTTTTTCCTGTTCTTTTCTCTCTTGCCCCTGTCCCTTATTTGCTTCCTCCAAAGATCTTATTACCTCTCCAAGTGTTTCATTCTCTTTAATTTCTCTATCCATATGCCAAATGTTATCATCCAGATTTATTACAAGGGTCTGAAGGTCCTTGACTTTTTGCTTTAGGCCATTTTGATGTTTTGCTTTTCACAGAATATATAGAAAAAAAAGAGAGAGAAGTTTGTATTCAACTTCACACAGAATTGCTATATCTTCATATTCATACTAATTTAGTTATTTAGTTCATCTATTTCCTGGTAACACACATCCAAACTTAAAATTTTACTTTGGTAATTAGAGAAGATGAAAAAAATACAAAACAAAAACCCACATGAAGGAATACTCTAATATGCAACCGAGGAGACAACCACTTGATGCTTTGACACCAGTTTCTGCTATATTTTCTTTTTAACTGCTAAACTGGTCATTTCAGAAGAAAAAATGTTAATACATTTTTAACCAAGATATGTTATCACAGGTTCAGAATTTAAAAAACTAATAATATGAGAGAACAGAGCAAAAAGAAAAAATAAGACAACTTCCTTCTTGGCAACTTAAGTCAACACTGCTGACAGGTGTATTTTTCCTATTATTTATTTATTCATTTATTTCGTTTAACAAACTATCAAGTTAATCAATATGGAAAGGATATTGACTTTAACAAGATACCCTCCCCGATTTACACACAAAAAATTAGGTAATGTGATGGCTTCGCCCCAGGCAACTCTTCTAAATTTCCGTCAGGACAGCTTCTTTTTCCTCTATCAAAAATCTTTTCATAGAATTCCCCTTTAATATTTTAGGACAGTCTCTCTTACTACATATATAATTTTTTACTCACTATACTCTGCAGAATCTAAATTCAGTCAAATTCGAGATATACTGAAAGCGTCTGCTCTAATACCTGCATGCATGTGTACTTGGGGTCTCCAACTTACAATGTACTGAACTTAACAATGACTGGACATATGATGGCTGCCTGGACAGGGAATATAAATAGATTCTCTGCCAAAAACGGAAGTATAGCTGGCTAAATCCTGGCTAGTACAGTGGTAACATGCTGGCCTCGCATTCACGAGGTCGACAGATCGGTTCCCGTTCAAGGCCGATAGTTTAAGCTGTTACAGGGGAGGATACAGCTGTGGCTGGGCACCGCAGTGGGGGGTTAGGGCTTGCACCGGCTGACGCCTGCCAGAGCAGGGGCGACGCCTCTGATAGGATGGCTAAAACCAGCAAACTTTAACTTTAAATTAGAAATATTCTGTACAGTATGAACAAATAATAATAATAATACACTTCAGTGCTGTATGGATATAATTATTATCTGTTATAATAATAATAATAATGATAATAATAATAATAATAATAATAATAATAATAATAATAATAATAATAATAATATTAATAGTAATAATAAAATAATAATAATAATAATAATAATAATAATAATAATAATAATAATAATAATAATAATAATAATAATACTTAAAGAAAAAAATAAACAAAATCTATTAGAGTTGTCCAAGAAAGACTTTCTCAGAACTTAGGAATGATTACCAGGGGTAACATGCAGAGTGTAACATGTTTTATGTTTGCAAATTTTATTTTTGTACTGCAGTATTTTTCAAAGAAAATGCTTATAAAAACAGACCATAATAACAAAAAATTAATTAATGTGTGCTCTGAAAGGATAATAAAAGACCCAGTTTATATGACATACAGATGATATACTGTTTTTGTTTACTACACAATGGTACCAATCTACCATTTTACAATTGACCATTGATGTAAAGGTCCAATTACAACGGTTTCATCAGAGCCAACTCTGTCATACATCGGGGATTTTATATATACAGTATATATATATATATATATATATATATATATATATATATATATATATATATATATATATATATATATATATATATATATATATATATATATATATATATATATATATACACACAAATACATACATATACATATAATTCATGCCAGAGAGAAATGGTTCGATAATGAGTGTAAAAGAGCTAAGGAGTGGAGAGACAAATGCTGGAAAAGGTATAGGAGGAGAAAAAACATAAATGCCTGGCAAACCTACAAAAGAGCAAGAAATGACTACCTAAGTAAAGGGAGAGAGACTATGAGAGGGACATCACCAGGAAGGCTAAAGAAAATCCCAAGCTTTTCCACAGCTTCATCAGAGGAAAACTGAAGTTAAAAGAACAGGTTTTAAGGCTAAAGAGAGCAGATGGAAGCATCACTGGGACGGATGAAGAGATCTGCAAAGAATTAAACAAGGAGTTTCAGTCAGTATTTACAGTAGAAAATATCCCACCCCCTCAGATTGCAGAGATAGAAGCTCAAGGGCCGGTATTAGAGAACATCAACCTTACAGCCACAGAGGTATGCAAAAGCGCTGGTGGATTTAGATGGTCACAAAGCTACAGGTCCTGATGACATATCCCCTCATGTGCTTAAAAAATGCGCAAACTCAATATCAGTGGCACTAAGTATCATATTTAAAAAGTCACTGGAGTCAGGGGAGATTCCAAGATGCTGGAAACAAGCAAATGTGATACCTATCTTCAAAAAGGGAAGGAGGGATACGGCTCTGAACTATAGACCAGTTTCCTTGACCAGCATAGTTTGCAAAGTTAAGGAGAAACTACTAAGGAAACATATCTCTCTACACTTGGAATCCTTCAACTTTTTGTTGGTGAGGTAACATGGCTTCTGAGAAGGTAGATCAACAGTAACAAACTTATTAGAATTTTATGATGAGGTAAGCCGAATCTTACAAGAAAGAGAGGGCTGGGCAGATTGCATATTCCTAGACTTCCAGAAAGCGTTTGACACTGTTCCACATGAGAGACTTAGTAGGAAGCTGCAAGCAATGGCTAGAATAAGTGGAAATGTCTTGGAATGGATAAAAACTTACTTGAAAGGAAGGGAAAAGAGGGTTAGAGTAAGACACTCAGTGTCTAAACGGAGAGGAGTTAGTAGTGGAGTTCCACAGGGTTCAGTTTTAGGGCCACTTTTGTTCTTTGTATATGTAAATGACTTACCAGAGTCTGTACATTCATTCATGAATATGTTTGCAGATGATGCAAAGATTGTGAAGAATGTAGGAAACGAGAACAATGGTAGAGAACTTCAGGAAGATCTAAATAGTTGAATAACCATTGTACAAAATGGAAATAAATGTTTTTTTTTTTTTTTTTTTTGTTTGTTTGCATGAGTGGTCAGAAAAGTGGCTAATGAAATTTAGTACTTCAAAATGTAAGGTAATGAGAATGGGTACAAGTGCAAGAAGGCCCAAGCTTGACTACTCGGTGGCTGGAGTACAACTTCAAGAGACAGAAAATGAGAGAGATCTAGGAGTAAACATACTGGCAGATTTGTCTCCAGAAATACATATAAATGGCATAGTAAGGGCAGCATATGCATTCTTATCAAATGTAAGGGTAGCCTGCAGGCACATGGACAAGGAAATGTTCAGAAATATTTATGTAACCTATGTGAGGACAAAACTCGAATATGCAGCCCCCTTTTGCAATCCGCACTTGAAAAAGCACATAGCTAAGCTTGAAAAAGTTCAAAGACATGCCACGAAACTGGTGCCAGAAATACGTAATCTCAGTTATGATGAGAGGCTGAGGGAATTAGACTTACCATCACTCGAAGCTAGAAGATTGAGGGGGATATGGTGACAGTCTTTAAATTCCTTCATGGTTATGATAAAGTGGATAGGGATCGATATTTTGATATTGCAGGCTCTAGAACTAGACGTCATAGTTTGAAGCTTCGTAAGAAAACTTCTTTGCAGGATGTAAGGAAATACTTTTTCAGCGTAAGAGTAGTTGATAATTGGAATTGGCTAAGCGAAGAGGTAGTTAATGCTATCCCAAACCATAGTTTTAAGGACAGGTAAGATAAGTATCACTAGTACAAAATGGAACCGATGAGGAGACGGGAAGATACGAGCTTTGGGCTCTTTCCCGTAAACAAAATTAGATAATTATATATATATATATATATATATATATATATATATATATATATATATATATATATATATATATATATATATATATATATATATATATATATATATATATATATATATATATATATATATATATACTCCCCAACTTAGAACCGAGTTAGGTTCCAGAAGACTGTTTATAAGGAGAACTGTTCATAAGTTGTGTTTAGGTAAAAAGAAGTACTGTACAGTATGTACATATGCAGTACTTAAGTTAAAGACACTTAACTACTACATAAAACAAACTATACTGTATTAATTAAATTTAATACAGTAATAATAATGTAATAATACAGCACAATACAGTAATACGTACTAATACATGGGAAAATGATCGGTAGGTTTGAGTTCCCATCTTTGAATCTTTGTAACTATGTTGTTCGTAAGTAGATGAGCTTCTGTATATATATATATATATATATATATATATATATATATATATATATATATATATATATATATATATATATATATATATATATATATATATATATATATATATATATATATATATATATATATATATATATATATATATATATATATATATATATATATATATATATATATATATATATATATATATATATATATATATATATATATATATATATATATATATATATATATTCAGATGCTCCTCAACTTACGAAGATCTGACATAAAAACATCCGGAGATACAATCATGTGCAGACTTCAGTGCCCATGAAGTCTACTGTTATTATGCAGCATGTTATGGATGGTTCCAACGTTTCATGAAACGTGCAACCTTGCATCATGTGTCTTTAGTACTATGTTCTAACACAGCTTCATTATGTTACGAACATGATGTAGGAATGTTTGTACACCCAACACCGTACTGTACATACAAAATAACAAACTACTAACAAATCCAGATACGACTCACCATTGAAACGTAACTTGTTCATAAGTTTGGGAGAGTCTGTATGTATGTATGATTATATATATATATATATATATATATATATATATATATATATATATATATATATATATATATATATATATATATATATATATATATATATATATATATATATATATATAAAACCAAATAAGCACATTACCATATGTGAAAACGTGAATCATTTTTACCCCGACTGGGACTTGAACCTGGGATTTATAATTACTAAGCCAAGGCGCTACCAACTACACCACCAAAGATCTTAAAAGGGAAACAGACCTTACAGCTAATATCTGCTATGCAAGGAATGAACGCATTCCATCTGAATGCCACTATGTTCATATTACATTTCTCCCAACCTCACTCGTGGTTTCGTTTTTGCATTTAATTCAACTCCCATTCTCATTCAGGACCAACAATAACCAAATAAGTACATTACCATATGTGAAAACATGAGTCATTTTTACCATGACCGGGATTTGAACCTAGGAATTTTAATTACTAAGCCAAGACACTACCAACTACACCACATAAGGTCTTAAATGGGAAACAGACATTACAGCTTATATCTGCTATACTAGGAATGAACACATTCTATCTGAATATATATATATATATATATATATATATATATATATATATATATATATATATATATATATATATATATATATATATATATATATATATATGAATCGTTTTTTACCCCGACCGGGACTCGAACCTAGGACTTATGATTACTAAGTCAAGGCGCTACCACTACACCACAGAAGGT
The DNA here is from genome assembly GCA_037179515.1 of Halocaridina rubra. Lineage (NCBI taxonomy): Eukaryota > Metazoa > Arthropoda > Malacostraca > Decapoda > Atyidae > Halocaridina > Halocaridina rubra. Next base: position 21,525 of record JAXCGZ010023648.1, read on the forward strand.
TAAAAGGAACCCAACCTTATAGCTTATATCTGCTATACTTTAGGAATGAACGCATTCTAACTGAATGCCACTATGTTCATATTACAGATTCCCCAACCTCACTCGTGGCTTCATTTTAGCATTTAATTCAATTTCCAATCTCATTCGGGCCATGAAATTATCAAATAAGCACATTACATATGTGAAAACATGAATCATTTTTTACCCCGACCGGGACTCGAACCTAGGACTTATGATTACTAAGTCAAGGCGCTACCACTACACCACAGAAGGTTAAAAGGAACCCAACCTTATAGCTTATATCTGCTATACTTTAGGAATGAACGCATTCTAACTGAATGCCACTATGTTCATATTACAGATTCCCCAACCTCACTCGTGGCTTCATTTTAGCATTTAATTCAATTTCCAATCTCATTCGGGCCATGAAATTATCAAATAAGCACATTACATATGTGAAAACATGAATCATTTTTTACCCCGACCGGGACTCGAACCTAGGACTTATGATTACTAAGTCAAGGCGCTACCACTACACCACAGAAGGTTAAAAGGAACCCAACCTTATAGCTTATATCTGCTATACTTTAGGAATGAACGCATTCTAACTGAATGCCACTATGTTCATATTACAGATTCCCCAACCTCACTCGTGGCTTCATTTTAGCATTTAATTCAATTTCCAATCTCATTCGGGCCATGAAATTATCAAATAAGCACATTACATATGTGAAAACATGAATCATTTTTTTTTACCCCGACCGGGACTCGAACCTAGGACTTATGATTACTAAGTCAAGGCGCTACCACTACACCACAGAAGGTTAAAAGGAACCCAACCTTATAGCTTATATCTGCTATACTTTAGGAATGAACGCATTCTAACTGAATGCCACTATGTTCATATTACAGATTCCCCAACCTCACTCGTGGCTTCATTTTAGCATTTAATTCAATTTCCAATCTCATTCGGGCCATGAAATTATCAAATAAGCACATTACATATGTGAAAACATGAATCATTTTTTTTTTACCCCGACCGGGACTCGAACCTAGGACTTATGATTACTAAGTCAAGGCGCTACCACTACACCACAGAAGGTTAAAAGGAACCCAACCTTATAGCTTATATCTGCTATACTTTAGGAATGAACGCATTCTAACTGAATGCCACTATGTTCATATTACAGATTCCCCAACCTCACTCGTGGCTTCATTTTAGCATTTAATTCAATTTCCAATCTCATTCGGGCCATGAAATTATCAAATAAGCACATTACATATGTGAAAACATGAATCATTTTTTTTTTTACCCCGACCGGGACTCGAACCTAGGACTTATGATTACTAAGTCAAGGCGCTACCACTACACCACAGAAGGTTAAAAGGAACCCAACCTTATAGCTTATATCTGCTATACTTTAGGAATGAACGCATTCTAACTGAATGCCACTATGTTCATATTACAGATTCCCCAACCTCACTCGTGGCTTCATTTTAGCATTTAATTCAATTTCCAATCTCATTCGGGCCATGAAATTATCAAATAAGCACATTACATATGTGAAAACATGAATCATTTTTTACCCTGACCGGGACTCGAACCTAGGACTTATGATTACTAAGTCAAGGCGCTACCACTACACCACAGAAGGTTAAAAGGAACCCAACCTTATAGCTTATATCTGCTATACTTTAGGAATGAACGCATTCTAACTGAATGCCACTATGTTCATATTACAGATTCCCCAACCTCACTCGTGGCTTCATTTTAGCATTTAATTCAATTTCCAATCTCATTCGGGCCATGATATGAACATAGTGGCATTCAGTTAGAATGCGTTCATTCCTAAAGTATAGCAGATATAAGCTATAAGGTTGGGTTCCTTTTAACCTTCTGTGGTGTAGTGGTAGCGCCTTGACTTAGTAATCATAAGTCCTAGGTTCGAGTCCCGGTCGGGGTAAAAAAAAATGATTCATGTTTTCACATATGTAATGTGCTTATTTGATAATTTCATGGCCCGAATGAGATTGGAAATTGAATTAAATGCTAAAATGAAGCCACGAGTGAGGTTGGGGAATCTGTAATATGAACATAGTGGCATTCAGTTAGAATGCGTTCATTCCTAAAGTATAGCAGATATAAGCTATAAGGTTGGGTTCCTTTTAACCTTCTGTGGTGTAGTGGTAGCGCCTTGACTTAGTAATCATAAGTCCTAGGTTCGAGTCCCGGTCGGGGTAAAAAATGATTCATGTTTTCACATATGTAATGTGCTTATTTGATAATTTCATGGCCCGAATGAGATTGGAAATTGAATTAAATGCTAAAATGAAGCCACGAGTGAGGTTGGGGAATCTGTAATATGAACATAGTGGCATTCAGTTAGAATGCGTTCATTCCTAAAGTATAGCAGATATAAGCTATAAGGTTGGGTTCCTTTTAACCTTCTGTGGTGTAGTGGTAGCGCCTTGACTTAGTAATCATAAGTCCTAGGTTCGAGTCCCGGTCGGGGTAAAAAATGATTCATGTTTTCACATATGTAATGTGCTTATTTGATAATTTCATGGCCCGAATGAGATTGGAAATTGAATTAAATGCTAAAATGAAGCCACGAGTGAGGTTGGGGAATCTGTAATATGAACATAGTGGCATTCAGTTAGAATGCATTCATTCCTAAAGTATAGCAGATATAAGCTATAAGGTTGGGTTCCTTTTAACCTTCTGTGGTGTAGTGGTAGCGCCTTGACTTAGTAATCATAAGTCCTAGGTTCGAGTCCCGGTCGGGGTAAAAAATGATTCATGTTTTCACATATGTAATGTGCTTATTTGATAATTTCATGGCCCGAATGAGATTGGAAATTGAATTAAATGCTAAAATGAAGCCACGAGTGAGGTTGGGGAATCTGTAATATGAACATAGTGGCATTCAGTTAGAATGCGTTCATTCCTAAAGTATAGCAGATATAAGCTATAAGGTTGGGTTCCTTTTAACCTTCTGTGGTGTAGTGGTAGCGCCTTGACTTAGTAATCATAAGTCCTAGGTTCGAGTCCCGGTCGGGGTAAAAAATGATTCATGTTTTCACATATGTAATGTGCTTATTTGATAATTTCATGGCCCGAATGAGATTGGAAATTGAATTAAATGCTAAAATGAAGCCACGAGTGAGGTTGGGGAATCTGTAATATGAACATAGTGGCATTCAGTTAGAATGCGTTCATTCCTAAAGTATAGCAGATATAAGCTATAAGGTTGGGTTCCTTTTAACCTTCTGTGGTGTAGTGGTAGCGCCTTGACTTAGTAATCATAAGTCCTAGGTTCGAGTCCCGGTCGAGGTAAAAAATGATTCATGTTTTCACATATGTAATGTGCTTATTTGATAATTTCATGGCCCGAATGAGATTGGAAATTGAATTAAATGCTTTGATATTTTTTTTTCATCTATCATGGCCAGTAAACGCCCAGGAAAAGACTGTGGAAGTGCTTCTACTCCCAAAAGGGAGATAAAAGCTATAAACCTTGACAAAAAATTGCAAGTGTTGGCCCATTATAAGCATGGTGAGAGTACAGCGGCGATGAAACAGTCAATGCAATAGTGGAAGCACGTTGCGCACTATCCATGAAAATGCCGAAAAAATAAAGAAAAGTGCAAAAGCTTGTGTTAGTTTAAGTTGGCTGTCTTCATATGCTCGATTAGATATTATGGAGAGAATGGAAAAGATGCTATGTTCGTGGATGAGCACAAAGAGCAAACAGCAAACAAACTTGCCATATAATATTGTAAAGGAAAAAGCGAGTGAGATTTATGAACATTTGAAACCTCAGGCGGAAGGCGAAGTACTAAAAGCCTTTGCAGCTAGCCCTGGCTGGCTTGCAAATTCTTAACGTAGGTTTGGTTAGCACAACTGAAAAACACAAGGTGAGAGCGCATCACCTGATTTGGAGGCGGCAAAGTAGTTTCCCTCCGAATTAAAGGCCATCATAGAGGAAGGGGGATATACGGCAAAGCAGATTTTTAATATGGACGAAATTGCTTTATGCTGGAAACGAATGCCGGACAGGACGTATATTTCCATAGAAGAAAAACGTGCTTCAGGATATAAGGCAGCAAAGATCACTTTACACTGCTGCTTTGTGCTAATGCTCAGGGGGACATAAAGCTGATGCCTGTAATGATCTATCATGCAGAAAATCCTCGTGTACTAAAGGGTTATTATAAAGTTACTTCCAATGCACTGGTACACAAATAAGAAAGGATGGATGACTGGCAGTATTTTTAAAGATTATATCTTGACGCGTCACCCGAATGAGTTAGAATTTTATTGCAAGGGTCAGGATATACCCTTCAAAATTCTTCTCATTTTGGATAATGCACCAACCCATCCTCTGTCAATTGCTGTTCTTAACCCGAATATAAAAGTTATAATTCTGCCGCCAAATACAACTTCACTCTTCCAACCAATGGACCAGGGGGTAATGCAAATGATGAAATTGCATTACATTAGAAATTCGTTTAAAGACCTCAGCAGGAAGACTGATCAAACCAACAACTACTGGCCACAAACTCTTCACTTTCACTCCCTTTTCTGAGCGTTTTACTATATTAACTTTTATTTCCATGGTGATGGCTTTTCTTTTCTTTGTAGCAATGCCATCATAACTATTACCACTATGCTTGGGAGACATAGTAATATAAGTAACGAGCAAAACAAATGACAGAGCAAACGAAAACGAGACATAATATGGCTGATGAGAGTAAACCGAGCTGTGCTTGTTCTTCTTCAAATGACGCGTGATGCCGAATTCGTATTTACGGCTGTGTTTGCTAATTTTTTTTTTTATTCAATGTGATCCTTGAATATAACCAAATATATAAAAAAAATTAATAAATAAAGCCGTTAACTTGATAAATACAAATATAGCTGTGCAGCTAGCTGTGTATTCGTATTTCGAATAAAATTGTATTCAGCTATGCAGTTTTTTTTAAATTCAGTATTATCCTTCAATATAACCAAATATATAAACAATAAATAAATAAAGCCATTAACTTGATAAATAGGAATACAGCTGTGCTGCTAGCTGTGTTTTTTGAACGAAATAGTTTTTACAGCTGTGTTTTTTTTTAATCAATATAATCCTCCAATATAACCAAATAAATAAATAAAGCCATTAACTTGATAAATATGACTACAGCTGTGCTGCTAGCTGTGTATTCATCCGCCATGTTCACAATCTGTTTATGTGCGCAGTTTGAATTTACCGCACCAGGTAGGTAGGTCGAAAAATTAATTTATATAGAATTTATTATTTATTGGTCTCCGACGTAAAATCAAAACGACGTTCTACAGCGACCCCCTTTATTGTTAATGTATGTAAATATTTTGAAGATGACTTCCTTAATTTTACAGATAGCTAAGGTACATCGAAATATTTTTGTATTACATAACTGTGATGAACTTTTTTAACTAGTTGGTTTAGCCTGACAATTCAAATTACCATACTTAATAATGCCTATACAGAAAATTGTATGTGTAGCTTTATCTTGGGTGATGAGGAGAAAGAATACCTTACTAGCAGTCCTAGTGTCATAAGAGACAGCTAAAAGAAATATGGGAGTAAAGGGCTGGTAGTCCTATTCTTATAAAAAATTTTATGGTACAGCATAGCTGACATAAGGAATGAAGATGAGAGGATGTGATGAAACTGATATCTTCCCATTCTTGTCCGGTTGTGGCCAGGGTGCTGGAGTCGGCAGAATATTCCAAGGAGAAAGAAAATTAGAATAATTTGTTGTTTACCATTTTGTCATTAATAATCCCGGTTTGAATGGGGGTGGATACAGGTTGAAACTGGGATATTAAGATTGGATGCCCTTCCCAACAGCCCATGGAGGGCTCATTAGCAGGTCTGTCATCCTCTGTCAAGTGTCATAATCCCTCACTACTGCAGTCCCCAACATGCTCACTTCCTTAATTCTCCAGTACAACTTAGGTCTTTTTATAAAACATAACGTAATTATTGAGGGAGGGAGAGACGGATCAATTTAGATAAACATAAACCATACTAATCTTATCAATACATTTCATGATACACTACTGCATGCATTACACCAACGGAACACGATGCATAAAATAACGTAGTCAAAGCTTCTGGTGAATGTGTGCGTTTTGACTCAGCCAATCCCTTACAAAGGAGATTACAGCCATCGTATGAGTATAGAGCTAACTGGGGTCAGAAAAACAGAAGTGATATTTTAAAAGAACATTCCATTTATTAGCTTTTTACAAAGACTCCCAATTTTTCAAATGACATATCTGGCCAGCCAGACACCAGGGGTTTGGCACTTGCTTATATAGTATAACCAGGTGGCATAATCTGGTGAAAACAAAGAAGTATGACAATATCCTGGAACAAAAATGTGGATTTTCAACTTTTCTCTCATTTTTATTGCACTAGATTATGTGCTACAACCATAAGTAGTCCCATTCGAATGGGTGGACACAGTTATGATCTTTCATGCGTTTGAGGATTGCAGTCATAATTATATTGGCATTGTGAATTGATCAATATGTCGGTCCTTATATGTATGTCGGTCCTTGCAGTAGAAGGGCCTTACCAACTTACCCTGTGGATAACTCAAGCAGGATGATGGTGATCTGATTTGGTCATCTCCCTTTAAAAGGAGGACTGTGGCCATTGTATATGTATATAAACTTTAACATAAGAAACCATATGGAGAACCACATTTTTGTACAGAATGCATCACACATTTATTCTAAGACCTACGTCTATTCAAACGATTTACGGATTTTGCAAACACTGTAAAATATACTTATATAAATTTACAATCTACTCGTCAGGTTTCCCTTCCAAAATAAAACAACTATATAAATAGGTAATATATATAAATATCTTATAATCATTCACAAGGAATTCCTTACTTTTAGCAACTATTTTAAAGTGCAATTCCTTAATTTTGTCAACCATTTTAAGGGTAGTAATGTTTTTTACCAATGTTAACAACATAGGTAATAGTTTTACTGAACAAAAAATACTTTTCATAATCCCTAGAGTAAACATCAAGGAATTCCTTTAATCTGTGACAATTTTAAAGGGTCATAATGTTTTTCCTTTGTTAACCATAAATGTAGTAGCTTTACATATAAAAAAACTTAATAATCCAGACTGCCCAACAGCATACAATAAGTAATTCCAATTTAAAGGGTCATAAGTTTGTTTCCTTTGTTAACCATATAGGTTGTTTTACAGAATAAAAAAATACTATTCATAATCCAGATTCCCCTGCAGCAGACATTCAGAAATTCTTTAAGTTTTTCAACCATTTTGAAGGGTCATAAAGTTTTGGATGTCCTTCCGAACATCCCTCGGTGAGTTCAATCACGGGTCTGTCAACTAGAATCGAATATTCTAACACTATCCTACTGCAATCCCTGGGTTTAGTGACAGCAAATATCTTTACTTTCTAAATGAGTGAAGTTTATTATATAGTCAAATTTAGGATCTTGAGAAATATTGTTGTGGAGAACAAAAGAGGTACAGCATGGTTCAGTATCTATCCAAAATTCCAAATTACTCATATTATCACCTCTGCATAGCAATACTTATAATGAAAGCATTAGGAACTTCATTGTTTCTTTCAATATAAATAACACTCTCTCCCCCCAAATTACCAGGGTAGCCATAGTCAAAGAGGAATAACTGGAAATACTGCTCCCTTGCATCACTTGTTTGCTTAAAGTCGAACACATAAATGATGCAAAGTATGAAGACCAAATGTTTGCCTAACAAATAAAAAAAAAAAAAGCCTGTCGTAATTCCTTAATGCTGGTAACTGGCTAAAACTTGAAACTGCAGAAGCATAGCGGTTAGAGTACTCCATTCGGGAGGTGACAGACCCATGATCAAGGCCACTGCGAGATATCAAGAAGGGCTATAATCCCTGCTTTCCCAGCTCAAATCTGCCTGTGTGCATCCCCATAATGAGGATTAGTATAGATACAAAACAGAAAACAATTACACAACATAGGGGGTTAAATAGTCTGCTGTTCCATCCAAGACATCAGATTTATAAAAATCAAAACAAGATAAAAAGTGCAAGACTGGGAGAGACAGAACCTCTACTCCTTAAGACAGACTTGATTTATCCAGCAAATCATCTTAACACAAATCATTCGAGAACTTTGGTGCTAAATGTAACTCCAAAAAGGCATTCACCACAAGAAGTGTCGTTGTTACTTTGTTAGAATATGTAAAGTTGGGTAACCTCCAGAAACCCATGTAAATTTAAACAACCCCATAAATAGTTAGGTTAAGAGGAGCATCCTGAGGTTATTCATCTTTACAAGAACCCTTTTTTCAATGTGCTAAGGGTGATATTTTTTAACTGAATTCTGCAAAATACAATGCAGATACACTAAATTATCATAACTTGTATCTGTCAGTATAGATTAGTTAGTTTTAGTGTATACTGTAGTACATCCTATTCTTAATTACATATTTTGCTACAGACTACAAATGTTAACTTGGAGGTAAGGGAACAGAGATAAAACAACTGCAAAATAAATTCTGTTTAAACTATAAATTCCTGTCATGTTGGCAGAGAAGTCATCTATGATTTCAACTGTAAAGAATGATTACATCTGTAACTTTCCATTAAATTAGTATATACTGTATTAACTTCTCCGCTGGCAGTGACAAAACATCTCGTTTTTGTTTGTCTGACATTTTTCAACAAGGATGATATCTCTTCAAAAAGTCACTATATAAGGTATTGAACAAGTACTGTATTCTAGTCCATTCCAGATCTCTCTGAGCCTTCCTAAGGCAGAGATGAGTATTTTAGTGTTGATCATATGCCCACCAGCCATCTTTACAGTGTCTCAGCCTTTCCAGTAACATGTGAGATGTATCAAAAATGATTTCTAGAATTTTTCCTCAGTTAATTAAAAGTTTTTGACAAATATTTCTTGGTGATGAGGTTAGTAGCAATACCATTTAAGCAAAAGATAAATGGTTAAGTAACACGAAAAATGTTAAAAACCTGTTCAGCTTGCCGACATTATACAAGATTTTCACACATTATTGAATACTTCAGTCTGAGAAACACTTTATATATATTTATGTTTTCAGTGATTAAAAATCTAATATTTGAGTTTTAATCATTAAAACTAACGACTTATAGTCTTTAAAATTTTTATAAATTGCAAAATTTCTCTTGTCACAACTTTAAATTATAGTTATCTATCATCTTATTGTGTTAATTGATTCCAACAATTCCCAAGTAAGTCAAACATTGCCTATATTCAAAACCCTTTTAAAAATTGTCTATACTCAGCATATAATCTATTTTCAACCTTTTGTATGATATGAATTATGCCTACGTTATAGTAATTTACTAAAACTTTGCCTAATAAAATTTAAATTTATGTAAAAAACAATGCTGTAGTTGCTATAATGTATTATTGGGGAGAAAATATTTTGTTTTAATATTTTCCAACCATGTATATTCAAAACACACTATTTAAAACCACATAAGATGAG
>JAXCGZ010023649.1:0-2500 GCA_037179515.1 Halocaridina rubra
ACAGAGAAACGAAAGTCGTCCTAGACAGAGAAAACGAAAGTCGTCCTAGACAGAGAAATTAAAAGTCGTCCTAAGACAGGGAGAACAGTCCTAAAAAAAATAAAAGTTTTAAACTACTTTAAAAAACCATGTAATCTTGATGAAATCCCAGAAACAAGGAGATCCCCATACATGTCATAACTGTAGTGAAAAGAGAGGAAAAGAAACACAGAAATATTTTACAATATTTTAATAATACCTTTAGAAGCCACGTAAACGAGAAAGAAAAATAATCCCTATACATGTCCAAACTTTAGTGAAGAGAGAAAGAAGGGTATTTAAAAATCCCTTATTAGTTAATTAAAGTTACTCCCGTATTAGAACTGAAAAAATGGGAAAGAAAATGTCCCCACCGTCTTTTGTGCTAAAAAAGGACAAAATATTTTTATTTTTATGTTTATTTTTTTTTGTTTTGCTAGCTTTAAGATAATTTTAAGCGAAAAACTCAGAGTCTCCCTTAGATATAGTGTTGAATAAGTGCCATTGATAAATTGTATGATTTGAACTAAGATTAATAAGTTGTTTTCTGCTTAAATAATATTAGTGTTTTGTTTTAGCATTATTATTATTTGAATTATGATTTAATCTTTAGGTTCATTAAGTTTTTATATTAAGTGGTCTCTGAATAGTAATTGCATATAAAGACAATAAATGTTTTGACTTTACACACAGTAAAACATGTTTTGTTTCAGGAGTAGTTTTTAAGGCTTAATTTTAAGACAAATCAATGCCCCTAATAATGATAGGAATAGAATTTATTAAGATAAGGTCTCTTATAGAAATTACTGTTGATGTTATGGTCTATTGCATTTTACATGTTTATACATGCTAATACTCTACTTAATTGTTTGCTAATGTTCTAAATGGGTCATAATTCTACTGTAATTAACTCAATTTTGTCTTTTAAAGAAACGAGAGAAGTAGATGAATTAATGTTTTGATTTAAACTGACTTTTGATCTTAATTAATGTTTGATATTAGTTACACACTGAAATTATACTATATATATATTATGTTTGTGTAATTTGTTTAGGATTCATAGAAATAGGAATTCTTAGAAAATAGCTTAAATAATTTGGCCCCATTTCTATTGTAAACTAATGTTAGCTAGGATATGTCCAAGAGCTCCCGGAAAATTAGCCCATGCTTCGACTGAAATAAGAGATATTTCAGTTTTGGTTGGGAGGGATGTCGTATGACTTCCGTCATGCTGAAGCCAGTCCGTCATGCTGAAGCCAGAATCTGAAACTTGTAACAAATCTTGAGGGGTAACGGTTGGTCGAGGGCACAGATATTTTATTACAATGTTTGTAGAAAGTGTCAAGGAGATATATGACCGGAACCGTGAGACTTAGGATCTGGCATCGAGAAGGGCAGGAAAGGCCAGGAAGTTAGCCATTTCCTAAACCACAAGAACGATGACATGCCCTGGAGAGATGCCCAATAGCTCCTCCCCGGAAGTAGGAGGGATTCCACTTTGAACCTGGCGGTGATTGGCAGGACTAGATATCCCTTGATCTCATTGGCAGAATTGGTTCAAGCCACGCCCTGCCCCTGGGGGTATTTCAAGAACCACCCAGGGCAGACACAGTTAGTTAGAGTTAGAGACCGGGCCTTGCCAGCAGCAGAGTTAAAACAGTACAGCTGAGTTAGCCTCCCCCTCTTGGGGGTAGGACTCAGGGATTAGTCGTGACAGGAACTGTAGTAATAGGAGCTCTGAGTACATAGATGTTAAAATAAGAATAAACTGTGAATAAGAAGATGTCTTTCACCAACCACGCTACCATAATTATAAGTATATATACGTAGGAGGAAAATCACTACGTCAGTGGTGACACTCGGTGGGATAATCAAATCCCTTACGTCAGCCATAAGGTATCATCCTTTTCTCTTTTCTATCGCTACTACTTCCATCGCTGCTCTGATGAGTTGGTGAGTTGCATCCTTCCCCCACTGCCGAGGCCGCGTAACACTCGCCAAGCGGCCTCATCTTACAGGTACTGTGTGGAGATTTGTAGCTCACGGATTGGTTGGTGCAGCGACTGCTTCTTCCCATCTATCTCTAGACTCTGGAACTCTCTTCATTCCTCCGCCTTTCCTAATTCTGATGACCTATCATCCTTCAAAAAGCAGATCTATTGTCATCTCAGGGCCTAGTCCTCCATATCTCTGGGTTCTCTGTACTTTGACTGTTTTTTCTGTCTGTCGTTTTTCTTTTGTGTAACATTACCTCATATCTCCTTTGTTCTTAACTTTTTTCTTTTCCTTCGTCTTGATATTTTCTCGTGCCCGGGCCTTTATTGATATGGGCAGTTTTAGCCTGTCCAAGCCATACTTGGACCACAAAACAGAGAAAAAATTACGAGAAAGAGGAGAGGCTCGTGGCCTTCGAAAGATTGCCAACCAATCATATAAAAAAATTTTCGTCAAATTTTTTTTTTGTTACCTTAATGGGGACTTT
>JAXCGZ010023649.1:12500-31052 GCA_037179515.1 Halocaridina rubra
CAAGGCTTCAAAACATTACTTCACATAATAATTTAGAAGCTCAATATATCTTTATTTGCACCAAAATATTGATAACAACTATATTGGATTGGAATCTCCCAACGTACATTAATCTCCCCAACACTGAAGAATGCTTGAAAATGATAAATTCGATGTTTTTGAGATTGCATAATACACAAACACACACATATAGACACAAACACACACACACACACAGAGTATCTTCACCCATCTCTAATGTATTTTTACATCAACGTAACGGTATTTCAGCCAAAATACAAACAAACAAACAAGCAAACACACAAATAAGAAATCAACCAAGGGGTTCTCAACCAATAAAAAAATAATATATAAATCGAAGCCAATTTTTTTTACATTGTGGTCAAATTTAATTTTTTTTTTTTTAAAGAGTTTCATCCTTTCTTTTCGTGTCAATACCACTTCATAAATTGTTTATATAAATTTAGCAAGATCTCTACCAATTATGTGTTGTCATTTTACAGTGGAATATGTTAAAAACAAGTTTTCTTTACCAAAGAAATGATATTAACCCCTCTTTGACAGGTAAATTATTTTTTTTAAAGTTTCTGAATAACTAAATCTATTTTTTATAAAAACTTAAAGGGGGTTTACTCGGTCAAACGGTTCGTCGAACGCGGTTCGACAGACAAGTGTTTGAAGTGATGTTCGAACGTGTGAAGGGGGTATTTGGTTGTCGAACACGTTTGTCGAACGTGTTCGAGAACCAAATACCCCGTTCACACGTTCGAACATCACTTCAAACACTTGTCTGTCGAACCGCGTTCGACGAACAGTTTGGCCGTGTAAACCCCCCTTTAAGCACACTAGGGGGTAGCGTAGTGGTTACAGTACTGGACTCAGGAGGTTACAAAACACTGATCAAGCTCACCTTGGGCTGTTAGGAAGGACATCCAGTCTCCATTCCCCAGCTCCAATCTCTCTGTCTCCACCCCAATCAAGGGTACCAATAGTGACTCATAAAACGTTAAAGAAATGCCTCAACCCACTACGAAAAAAAAAAACACTTCAATATCCAATTTAATAAAAAAAATAAAATTTTTAACGCATCATTATTATTTCTGAATGCACTATCAATTAGTTTTAGGGGTAAATTTGCTTACGCCATTTTGTCACTATTGGTCCCCATTATGGGGGTGGACACAGACGGACTGAAGCTGGGGAATTAAGACTAAATACCTTTCTAATCGCCCCGCTGTGGTCTCGAATGCGTTTCCTTCAGTTCCTGAGTCGAGCAATCTACCAGTTTGCTAAGGCGGTTCTCTTTTCGAGTCAAAATAATTTAACATTTTTACAGGAACTTACTGAACCGAAAACGAGAAAGGAAACAAGTAATTAAATCCCAAATGAAAATGAAAAAAAAAATTTAACTCATTCAGCCTTAATCCCCCAGCTCCAGCATGTCTGAGTCCGCCCCCACTCTAATGAGGACTACTTGTGACACATAATACAGTGATTCTCAAGGGGCAGTCGTAGTTCACTGGAATAACATAATAGTAAATCGTAAATGTTATTGTATGTACATACTGTATGTAAATTTTTTCAGTATGTACATATTGTATGTATATTTTTTTCAGTATGTACATACTGTATGTATATTTTTTCAGTATGTACATACTGTATGTATATTTTTTTCCCATGTAGAGGAAAGGCTTTGGCTAGGATCACGCAAATAAAGTGTAAACATACTATATAAATCGGGGAGAGAAAGTTTGGCCAGATCCCGAAAGAAAAATAGTTGAAAGATACAGAATAAATAACGGTTGAGTTTTAGTAAACAAACAAACTTTATTTCCATTTCAATACAATGGGTATTCGTCAGCCAGGGCAAGCCCCAACCCCCCACTGTGGTGTCCAACCACAGCAGTTCCTGCCAGTAAACAGCTTAAACTCTCGGTCTTGGACGGGAACCGATCTTTCGACCTCGTGCATGCGAAGCCGGCGCGTTACCACTGTACTAGCCAGCAGGCTAGGTTCTGACACTGTTGCACCAAAGAGAATGATTGCATAATCGTGTGGGAAGCTCTGAAAAAGCAATACAAATGTTGCACTACCAGCTAATCTAGTTCACAGTGACCGTTGACATTTCTGAGAAGGCTATAATTAGATAATAAAAAAATTAAAAGGTATAGCATAAAACAGAAAGTATTTTTATTTGTTCTGACTGCTTGAGGCAAGTTTGGCTCTAAGATCAGACCCACAAAAAGAGTTGAAAAATACAAAATCAAACTGGAAGAAAGATTACTGGAGGCAAGTCCAACACAGAAATCGTGGACACTACTGGCAAACCTTAGGCTAGGTCTGAACAAAATCTAATGAAATGAATCAAAATGAAATAAAGAGACTTTTTATTCATTTCTCTCAACATGAATGGCTCACGCAGATCGTTGACAGCATCGAAAAACATGAGGCCACATAAAAAAATAGTTATAAAGAGTTGAAAGATTCATAAAAAATTAGGATTATTTTCTCTTGCACTGATATACTAGAAGCAAAGTTGGCTCAAAGAGATCGCTGGCAGCTCAGATAAGCACGATACCAGATCTAAAACAAACACGCAGTTAAAAAAAATAAGAAAAAAAAATACATGAAGAAGCAGTTTCCTTGCACTGATTTACTAGGAGCGAGTTTGTCTCACACAGATCGCTGACGACAATAATAAGCCTGATCTGTGGCCAAGGCCTAGCTAGCCCAGGCGGAATAATCTGATTCGATAAACAACTGGTGTATTAAAAAAAAAAAGAGATTTTTATGTGGTTCGTTGATTTGTCAAATTACTAGATTCATTTTTTTTAATAGATTGCATATTCCCACCGGTAAGATAAGAGCATATAAGCAAACATTAGTTCTCAAGTAGTCATTATTCCTCAATTCGAGAATATTTTTCACTCACTGTTTAGAATATGAAACACCTTAATAATTTATTTGTATGAACTGACAAGTTAATTGGAACCAAAACCATTTTTTCACAAGTAATTTCTATCCTTAAGTATTTTATAAACAGGACAACGCTTTGGAGAAGTGGTAGAATACTTGCCTCGAGAGGTGACAGACCTCAATCGAACCCCGAGGGTTTAAAAAGGGCATCTAGCCTTTATTCCCCAGCTCCCATCTGTGTCCACCACAATAATGGTGACTAATAGTAATATATAAAGCGAGGATTATTTATTAAATTATTATATTATCACAAAATGAGTCTTTCAGTACCAAAATTATAATACAATAAAATTAACTTATATTGACCTATTGTATATTAATAAAATTAACCTATCTTGACCTATTGTATATTAATCGCTGTAGATGTCATATCTTAAAGACCCCAAATATAAGAATAACAATCGTCAATCCACATCTAATCGTTGCTAGATCAGCACTCAAAACAAACGACTTAGCAAAAAAAATAAAAAAATAAAAAAAATGGTATAAGGTGGTGGGCGATGCTGTAACCCCGAGCTGTCTGTCCACACCTCCATAAAACTCTACCAACAGAGAGGTCTAAAGAAAATCATATCATAGATTAGATTCTAAGGCGTTTAGCCCTTGGCTGAAATGGACAGTCCCGGTACCCACACAATAAACAAAAGGTTATCCAATTAGTGTTTAAATGGAGCCCGATTTCGAGTCACTAAAGCCCCACAGATAGATAAACGATAGACTAATGGTGTGATATTTAGATATGGTTATTAAGGAAATGGATGATGAAAACGAAGAGAAGATATTTGAGAAGTAAGAAGAAGATGAAGAAGAAGAAGGAGCGGTAGGAGGAGGAGGATTATGATAAGGATTACGATTAGAAGAAGAAGAAGAAGAAGAAGAAGAAGAAGAAGAAGAAGAAGAAGAAGAAGAACAACAACAACAACAACAACAACAACAACAACAACAACAACAACAACAACAACAACAACAACATTAACTAGCGAGAGAGAGAAAATACCAAAGTCGCTGAGACTTGAGATTTGGGATTAATTTTTATTTTTAAGAATTTTACATGTTCACATCTTCGTTATATTTGGATTTCTGAATCACTGATATGGTATATTATTTTCCAGACAAAATTCTATATAACTTTCTGAAGTATATCTCTCAGATTTTGATAAATCTATCTACTGTTGTGGAGATGGATCTGCCAAAAATGTATTTAACAAAAAACGTAATAAATAAAAAGAAGAAAAAGTGATGAACATAGTAAAGTTAAATGCGAGGTAAAAGGTGAAGGGGCAGTTATTATATCTGACCTTGAAACTTTTTGGAGACTAATGTTGAACAAGTGAAAAATTAAGACGGTCTATGGCACAAAAACAAGATTAATTAGTTTAAAACAATGTTCCGGTTTTACGTTACGGACTTCCTTTTCTACCAAGGGCTAGGACGGTTGCCTTCTTGCGAAGGACTTGTTTTGGCAGATGTAATCCTTACCCTGAGTGCATGCCCTTGCTAATCTCAGACCATGATGGGGCGCGAACCCTCGACCTGACGCCTCAGAGTCTCAGTTTCATTATATCTTTAATACTGCAAGATTAATTAGATGAAAATAGACTAAAAAGAAAAAAAACAGAGCCATATTGGCGAAATGTTCACGATAATTCACAGTCAAGCCCAGAATAAAAATCGTGCCCATCTTGCATTGCACTCCAGGGTGCCATGAATTCTAATATCACATAAATAACGAGATATTTATGAACAAAAAGTTAACTGGATGTACATAATGTACATGGGAGTGCCATCAGTACATTACATAATGGAAAGAGCCACTAGCAATAAAATTTATCCGAATTATGGCATCATAATTTTCAATGGATAATTTATAATATATTTTGGGACCGCGGTAGCATATTGGTTAGAATACTCTGTTGGAGGTGTGATAGATCCACGTAACTTAGTCCACTGCGGGGCGCTATGAAGGGCATCCAGCCTTAACTTCCAAGCTCCAATCAGTCTGTGCGAACTTCCAAACAACATATCTTAATAGTTAAACTAAAAGGTAGTGTTTAAAGGTATTTCTCTAGACTTTTTTTTTTTTTTTTTTTACAATTGCGGCAATAGACAATATTCATTTTTTTTTCATAGTTCCGAGATAAGATGCATGTGTTAATTCACATATTTAATCTTTAAGTATTATGAGACAAGATAGAGGATGAATAAGCGTGTGAAGTACTGAGTGAGGTGTTGAGCCTCGACTGCCTCCCTTTGGACATTCCTTACTTTACATTTTCCTCCCTCATTTTAGGTCTGGGGAGAAGAGCATCACCCCGTGTTCCCCTGCATGTCGTAACAGCCAACTCAATGGGGTAAAGCAAACTAAGAAATCTCTCTTTTGTATTTTTCTCTTGCGAAGAGTTAAGGCATACGAGGGGGTTCTGGTAGGAAATTCTAACCCGAACTGTAGTAATTAGGTCTCAGAATGTGCGTGGTTGTGGAACGAGCGAGATTAAAAGACAGGAAACCGAGAGAGTGAGTGCAAAAAGAAAGACAGATGTTTTAACACTCAGTGAAATAGAGTTGAATGGGAAGGGTGAGTGTATCATCGGGTGAAGGAGTGTGGAGGCATGAAATAAGTAGCTGGTTCTTTAAGATTTAATTACAATGGTAACTTGAACTTGATGGAACTTAAGTTCAGATATGAAGTTAATATTGATCCAATTTTCTCTTAATTCCATTTTTCCATAAACTCTTTAGTCTCCTAGTATTACCCTAGTTCCAAAGTACATTTCTTAGTAATAACCCTTCTGGAATTCAACTATGAAAATTTGAAACAAAATGAACAGAATATTTCTGCCACACTTACTTTGGTGTTGCCAAGTGTCGTCACAGTTTTAAAAGCAATTACATGTAGGGTTATGTCATGGAAGCCACGTGCATGCATGTTGCCAAGTGTCATCACAGTTTTAAAAACAGTTACATATAGGGTTGCGTCATGGAAGCCACGTGCATGCATGTTGCCAAGTGTTGTCACAGTTTTAAAAGCAGTTATATATAGGGTTGCGTCATGGAAGCCACGTGCATGCATGTTGCCAAGTGTCGTCACAGTTTTAAAAACAGTTACATATAGGGTTGCGTCAACTGAAAGCAAAAGAGAATATTTGCAACTAATTAAAGACATTAGCTAGCAACCAAGCAGTCATGCAAATTAAATACAAACCTCTAGTTTTTACGTAAACATTAAAAAAAAAGACACATGTAAATAAATCAGGAAGTTGTAAACAATTGCAAGTGTTTGAATACATTACTCAGCAAGCAAGCAGTCAAGGAAATTAAATACAAGCATCTTGTTTTTAATGAACTGAAGACATGAAACAGATTACGGAAACACATTGGAAAGTAGTAATAAGTAACTAAAAGGCCACGAACCCCACCCCCCCAGGAAAATTAGTGTGTAATTTGAAGACAAAAACCTAAGCAATGAATGTAGGTTTAAAGAACAAGTACATTAAACATTAATGCAAAGACTCACAAAAAACTCTGAACTGGACACGATATAGAGACCATGTCTGAAAATTATATATATATATATATATATATATATATATATATATATATATATATATATATATATATATATATATATATATATATATATATATATATATATATATATATATATATATATATATATATATATATATATATATATATATATATATATATAAACTGTCTTCTAGATGACTAAAAAAAAAATGGGTAAAAAAATCAAAGATATTGATGAAAATCTGAAATATTTTTACATCAAAACCATTTCCTATAAAGATAAGAGGCAAAGAAACAAGTATGAATGCCACAGAAAGGCTGAGATAGAAGAAGGTTGAACCAATATATCGCCCTTCGGATGATAGAAGGGATAAAATGGTATACAGTATAGCATTAGAAAAGTGGTCTGGACATGTGGAAAAAAAATGATCGTGGAACATATGAAAGAAAAACAATTTAATTAATAGAGGTTGGGTAGATTTATATCATGTATATATGAATGTTGCCCCCTGAGGGAAGGAGCTAGAATACTTCCTCCGTGTTCCCCTTTGTGTCGTAAGAGTCGACTAAATGGGGAGAAGCGAGGGGACTGGGAATCCCCTCCAGTATTTTCTCTTCCCAAAGAGTCAGAGTATATTTTCCTTGACTCGGCCACTCCTCTAATAGGGGGAAAAAGGCTTGTGTCTATAGATAGATATATGAATGTTGAAAAGAGACGAATGATACAAAAAGTGAAAGAATATTGAGACGAATATTAGACACTTTTCAGATGTTTAATATTAGACACTTTTCGGATGTTTAATATTAGACACTTTTCAGATGTTTAATATTAGACACTTTTCGGATGTTTAATATTAGACACTTTTCAGATGTTTAATATTAGACACTTTTCAGACGTTTAACATTAGACACTTTCCAGATGTTTAATATTAGACACTTTTCAGATGTTTAATATTAGACACTTTCCAGATGTTTAATATTAGACACTTTCCAGATGTTTAACATTAGACACTTTCCAGATGTTTAATATTAGACACTCTTCAGATTTTTAATATTAAACACTTTTCAGATGTTTAATATAAAAAAAAATGGAATATTTAGGTAAAGCGGAGAGAGGAGGAGGGGTGAGGAGGAGAGAGGAGGATGGGGGTGAGGAGGAGAGAGGAGGAGGGGGGTGAGGAGGAGATCAGGCCATAATAATATATAATGAGAATAAGAAATCAGAAATAACTGACAGAATTCTTTTCCGTTATTACTAGTATTTAATATATAATACGGAAAAAATAGAGTATTTAATACAATCCGCGATTCCATATTAAATAATAATAATAATAATAATAATAATAATAATAATAATAGTAATAATAATAATAATGATAATAATAATGATAATAATAATAATAATAATAATAATAATAATAATAATAATAATAATAATAATAATAATAATAATAATAATAATAATAATAATAATAATAATAATAATAATAATAAAAACTTCAGCACTTAACGTCAATTTGTGATCATTTATAATTATGATAAATTCGAAAGAAAATAAAACTTTACAAGGATTTAACAATCCTACGATCCTATATATAACACGAGTAATAGAATCACTCTCATCTCAAATATTTTCCTTTGTAAAATATACAATCACTCTCATTTCAAATATTTTCCTTTGTAAAATACACAATCACTCTCATCTCAAATATTTTGCTTTATAAAATACACAATCACTCTCATCTCAAATATTTTCCTTTGTAAAATACACAATCACTCTCATCTCAAATATTTTCCTTTGTTAAAATACACAGTCACTCTCATCTCAAATATTTTCCATTGTAAAATACACAATCACTCTCATCGAATATATATCCATTTGTAAAATACCTTCAAACAGCAAAAGATAATGGAATTACGATCTTATCCGAGATGCTTACTATTATACGGTCTGTACGCCAAAAATGGCTGCCGGTCACCTAGACACACCCACGTGTAGCAAAGTGAACGTAAAAAAAAAAGAAAAAGAAAAAAAGAAAGCACCTACAAACACCCACGTGTAGCAAAGTGAACGTAAAAAAAACCTACAAACACCCACGTGTAGCTAAGTGAAAAAAAAATAAAATAAAAAATAAAAAGGTTGGAAAACATCAATATAACATGAGCGGCTACCGAGCTATCAAAATTTTAATGGTGCGAAACTTTAAGGACGTTTTCTGGCGTTTTGTGGTTTTGGCACTTAGCCCAGTATAGTGCCAAGTGCCACAAATACAGTAAACACGAAGTAAATCCAGATATCTTTCACTTTCTCTCTCGAGTAAATTTTCATCAGTAGAAATTCCTTTAAGCAATGAATGAGCCCCGTCTCGGACTGAGGATAGTAAGGGCATACGTTCAGGGTATCGATTACATCTGCCAAAACAAGTCCTTCGTAAGAAGACAACCGTCTTAGCCCTTAGTAGAAAAGGGAGTTCGTGACGTAAAACCGAATCCAATCCAATGAATGAGAAACAAATCACAAACCAATGATTTTTTGACCGAATTATGTTGTCACTCTTAATTGTTCCGGTTTTACGTCACGGACTCCCTTTTCTACCAAGGGCTAGGACGGTTGCCTTATTGCAAAAGACTTATTTTGGCAGATGTAATCGTTACCCTGAGTGCATGCCCTTGCTAACCTCAGACCGTAACAGGGCGCGAACCCTCGACCTGACGCCTCAAAGTCGCGAACGCTACCGCTTGAGCCACGGTGACTACGTATGTTGTCACTCTTAATCCCTATTCGAATTGGGGTGGACACTGACCGGTTGGAGCTGGGGAATAAGTAAATACGAAATAATCCGAACATCCTCATTTTGAGGTACTCAACCCCCCCCCCCTTCTGAGAACTTAAGCCCCTATTCTTCACTGCAATGAATAAAAATATTTGAAATATATGACATTTTAAACGAATACCTTCAACCATTAAGAATACATCATTTAGAAAAGTGAGAATTATTTGCGTAACAAAATGCACATAATATACTTATTTGCATCCTTGTACATACATACATACATACATACATACATACATACATGCATGCATACACAATGCTCGGAATCCCCCAAGTTTGGAGATGACCGAGTCAAAGCACACATTCTTCAGAAGCTAATATACCTAGATCACTCCTCTTAGTTCCTTAGGGATAAAGGACTTTTACAATTCCCCAACCACCAGCATCCTGCCCGCTTACCCACAAGGTAGGTGGGCAAGGATCTTCTGGCGTTGACCGACAGCCGTAGCTGGCATCCATGCACACACCAGCGATATATTGGCAAAAACATTTAGCAAGCACGTGAAAGTGTTTTAAAGTGTAGATTAATTGCAGTGTACAGTATACAGTGATTTTAAATGTACTATATATTGCCTTATATGACCCTCGAAATAAGATATGCAATTCTTTTATATCTTATAGCACAGACACATTACAATGAGATAAATGTCAGTATACTACAATGAGAGGAGTTAGCACAACAGCATTGTATCAAAATTATACGCGTACTTGACGTGTAAGTTTGATTATATATAGATTTGAGAATAATAGTGAAACTGAGAAATATTGTGATCATATTTCCTACATGACGTGTAAGTTCGCTCATATATAATAGATTTGAGAATAATAGTGAAACAGAAATATTTTGTGATCATATTTTCTAGGTTATTTTGCCTTGGTCGAGAGTTATGATTAGACAATTCTGATCAGCATCTGAAATGATTCTTTGGGGATTTTAATGGAGATATATATATGTTACCAGTATAGAGAGAAATAGTAAAAAAATCTTTTTCTTTCCATAAACAGAAAAGTTTTAATCATCTTTGATAAATTTAGTAAGTGAAATTTTCTCTTTCCATAAATAGTAACGCTTTAAACAGTTTTGATTACTTAAAATTAGTTCAGACAATTTTCTTTCCATAAAACGCAACATTTTAAATAGTTCTGATAAATTTAGTAAGTGAAATTTTCTCTTTTCAAAAACAGTAATGCTTTAAACAGTTTAAATTACTTAAAAATTAGTAAGAGACAATTCTCTTTCCATAAAACGCAACATTTTAAACAGTTTTTATATATTTAGTAAGTGAAATTTTCTCTTTCCATAAACAGTAAAGCTTTAACCAGTTCTGATTACTTAAAATTAGTAAGAGACAATTCTCTTTCCATAAAACGCAACATTTTAAATAGTTCTGCTAAATTTATTAAGTGAAATTTTCTCTTTCCATAAACAGTAACGCTTTAAACAGTTTTGATTACTTAAAATTAGTAAGAGACAAGTCTCTTTCCATAAAACGCAACATTTTAAACAGTTTTGATATATTTAGTAACTGAAATTTTCTCTTTCCATAAACAGTAAGGCTTTAACCAGTTCTGATTACTTAAAATTAGTAAGAGAAAATTCTCTTTCCATAAAACGCAACATTTTAAATAGTTCTGATAAATTTAGTAAGTGAAATTTTCTCTTTTCAAAAACAGTAATGCTTTAAACAGTTTCAATTACTTAAAAATTAGTAAGAGACAATTCTCTTTCCATAAAACGCAACATTTTAAATAGTTCTGATAAATTTAGTAAGAGAAATTTTCTCTTTCCATAAACAGTAATGCTTTAACCAGTTCTGATTACTTAAAATTAGTAAGAGACAATTCTCTTTCCATAAAACGCAACATTTTAAATAGTTCAGATAAATTTAGTAAGAGAGATTTTATATTTCCATAAACAGTAACGCTTTGAACAGTTCTGACTACTTAAAATTAGTTAAGACAATTCTCTTTCCATAAAACGCTACTATTTAAATAGTTCTGATAAATTTAGTAAGAGAGATTTTATCTTTCCATAAACAGTAACGCTTTAAACAGTTCTGACTACTTAAAATTAGTTAAGACAATTCTCTTTCCATAAATAACAACGTTGTAAACAGTTTTGATTACTTGAAATTAGATAAGAGACAATTCTCTTCCCATAAACTGCAAATATTTAAACAGTTTTAATTAAATACAAATTACAAAGATTCCTCAGCTAATTATGTATACGTTTATTTTTGTTCACCAGTTTTGGCTTTTTCGGATATTTCTATTCTGATTTTTAGTTTTCTAATTTTTCTATCTGATAAGCGCCAAAATATGTAAGATATGGTAAAGTTCTTGTCAATATTGTACATGGTATTAGAGAAGGTTCACTATAAAGAGGGTAACGGTACCTCAGCTGTCAAGTGTACAAGTCGGGAAGTAACTAACTAGGATCTGATTCCACAGCGAGGTGTTAGAAAGCGCAACCAGTCTTAATTCCCTCAACTTCAACATATGTGTCCAGTCCACTTGGAATGGGGACCGATTGTGACAAATGAAACGGTTTATCATTGACGTTTGAGTACACAACATGGGGAGTACCTAAATGAGGGTCTATGTTAAATGTACCTGGAAACTGATATCGTCATTGTTACCTTCGTTGTAAGCTAATGTGTCAGTGGCGAGATTACGCAATATTTACTGTCGTGGAGAAATATGAGATAGTCTGAGTTGAGGACACATGATAAAAAGGTTATTTGAAATTGGAACTTTGGAAAATCTGACTAACATTTGAAAAACTGGAAGTTAAAAGGCAAAGGAAAATAAGACCACATTACACCGGATAACTCTGGAAAATTTTCAAAGAATACAAAAGTCAAATTTTATGAGCGGAAAAAGAAGGCCCAAAATAATATTGTTAATTATAGACAAACTGATGAAGAATAGGAAACACCTGATTTCAAGAGCTATTTTAATATTAAAAAGGGAAAAATTGCATTACTGGATAAAATTATCCCAGACTGAAAGAAAAAAGAAATTTCAGGAGCTTGATTCGGTATAAAGTGGTCAGTAACTAAAATTTTAGGGCCAATCGTACTTATGACCACGATAAACTTATTGATAGGTTTAAACACTGAATAAAGCATATTAGATCAGATTTCAAGGTCAGAGGCAAAAGAAAGACCAGAAAATATTGGATAACCAGAAAAACTGATCAATAAATTGAATTAAAACTTCATGAGACATGGCAATAAAGACAATATGAATATTATTTATAAATCTAAAGTAATAATTCAATAAAAAAAAAAAAAGGATCTGAGCATTTCTACAGAGACATATTTTCCTAAATGACTTAGTTCATGATGAAACTTACAGGCAGATTCTTGAAGCGCTTAGCACTATGCACTCCGCATGTCAGTTAATGCAAGACACAAAGATGAGACATGTAGATATATATATAATATCCTCCTATATTCTCTAAGATGAACTTCGTATTGCTAATATAATGAGGTAACGTATATTAAGTTTATACTTCTAAGGAAGAACGAGACTGCAAATGCACCATATATATACATATACATTAAGAGAAGTTGAAGTCTTTTCTCCTCAGGCTGACTTCCTGCCACGTTTATGCTTCTTGTACCAAACTTTCTCTCAACTTCCCAAACTTGCTATATCTGCACTTCACATGCAATTCAAGAACACTTTAGTTTATTGGTAATTAGTTTTACAATCCTTGCTGTGTTCGTTTTTTTGTAATTACTAAACTATCTTCATTCACAGATACAAGTACTTCAGAAAGAGCTTTGGAGGAGAATAGGTCTCTGCCATCACTTTACTTGTTCAGCATAAGCAGTTTGCTGCGAGGTCTTCTTACACTCTCATGAACTACATTTGTTTTCTCCTTAAAAACTACAGCTTCACACTAGTAATATATACATACTCACAGACAGAGCAATGATATTACATTGTTTAAAGTAATTTTTCTCAGAGATAAGTTCCACTTTACATCCAGAAACAATGTTCGAAACTCCGTTCCATATTCGGTTCCAATCTGTGCTATCAAGTTACCCACTGCAGTGCATTTCATTATGCTCTATAAATAGCTTATTGGATAATTGAGTCTCCGTTCGTCAAAGGAATAAACTCCAATGAAACCGTCACAAGTTTTCGTTATAATCAATCACAAAACATAGACTACACTGTGTTAGTTACCTCTGCAGTATGCAGAATTTTCTGGATTTTGGACTTGCAGTCACTCAAGCTCTGATGTAGTGAAGATCTCACTGACCATAAAGAATGCCTTTTCACATGAATACCAACAGGCACTATGTATATGTAACATTTGGGAACTTGAATGGGACACTGCATAGCACTGTCTTGGGATAACACATCTCAGAATTGTCTTAATAGATCTCCACTTCACACAGAACAAGGGAGAAGACTCTATGCCAACGATTCGCCACGCCACCTGCTTTGATGTACACATACCGCCCTTCGATTGGCTGAGGGCACTCGATATGTACACGCTCCCTGGAAAAGACATGAAAAGAATGGAATTTAATTTATTGTGATTGGAATGAATCCAAATAGAAGACTTGGTATCTATACTGTCAGTACGGGTTGTGTACTTTTTGGCACTTCCGTTTTAGCGCAGCTTTTTTGGCACCGTGATGCCACCTTTATTAAAAAAAATAAATAGGTTAATTAACACTAACCAAACTTAATCTAAGCTAGACTAGCTAAACCAGCTTAGTGCCAAAAGGACAACGCCAAAGCAGTATAGTAATAAAAGTAAAGGCGCCAAAAAGGCGGTGCCAGAAAGGCGGCGCCAAATACTTCCATTCCGTGTTTGCACTGCATTCATTCCTCCAGATTTCATCCAGTGAACTGAATTTCTCACTTTGGAATATATTAAGATGCATATATAATCATATCATGTATATTCCGTTTAACCATGGGATATTTATCTGTAAAAAAAATTATGGGGATCTTTCGATAGGGGTAACAAATATCCTCAAAGACCTCATGTATATGTAAAGGCTCTCTAAAGACCACTCAGCACATAGCTGAGTTAGCTTCATTTTTGGCATTTATATATTATATATATCTACTGCTGTTGCTGTTCCGGTTTTACGTCACGAACTCCCTTTTCTACCAAAGGCTAGGACGGTTGCCTTCTTGCGAAGGACTTGTTTTGGCAGATGTAATCGTTACCCTGATTGCATGTCATTGCTAACCTCAGACCACGGTACTACTATATTATATACATCTACTGTTGTTGTTGTTCCGGTTTTACGTCAAGGACTCCCTTTTCTACAAAGGGCTAGGATGGTTGCCTTCTTGCGAAGGACTTGCTTTGGCAGATGTAATCGTTACCTTGAGTGCATGCCCTTGCTAACCTCAGACCACGGTGACTACTATATTATATACATCCACTGTGTGAGTATATTTAAACGAATACTACATAATATTATATCATCACTGAAGATAAATATCTATCAACAAGAGACTTAACCATGAAGTTAATTTGTTAATTTCGAGAATTTCTATATAAAACTTTATCAGTACTGAAGATAAAGTATTTTAACTAGAAAATTAACTAGGAAGCTTTTCAGCATGTATAATACAATACTTACTAGATAAAACTTTATCATCTCTTAAGATAATTTTTACCTAGGAAGCTTTCTTGTATATTATAATACTAAAAAAAAAAAAAAAATACGTCACTGAAGATAAATTGCTATCATCTATAGATTTAACTAGTAAACTTTTTTTTTTTTTTTTGGAAAAAGCTGAAGCACGGTTGGACAAGAAGTTATATCAATATATGTAAACTCTGTCACAACAAACTGAAATATGATTGACAGTGAAAATATCAGTGGCGGTAAGTCCAATCTGCAAGTAAACCAGCCATTATAAGATCAACTAATGAACTATAGCTCAAATTCTAATAGAAATAATACCTAAATTGATCTACAGCTGAAATTCTACAACGAAATAATACCTCAGTTGAAAATAGGTATTGGCACACAAGAAATTATGGTCTCTCTACCTGAAAGGACATTGTGTAGCCTAGTAACAGAACTACACCTCAAATTTTAAAACGAAATAATACCTTATTTGGAAATTGGTATTGGCACACAAGAAATTATGGTCTCTCTACCTGAAGAGGACATTGTTTAGCCTAGTAACAGAACAACAGCTCAAATTCTAAAACGAAATAATACCTTAATTGGAAATTGGAATTGGCACACAAGAAATTATGGTCTCTCTACCTGAAGAGGATATTGTTTAGCCTAGTAATAGAACAACAGCTCATAATCTAAAATGAAATAATACCTAAATTGGAAATTGGTATTGGCACACAAAAATTATGGTGTCTCTCACTGAAAAGGACATTGTTTAGCCTAGTAACAGAACTACAGGTCAAATTCTAAGAAGAAATAATACATAAATTGGAAATAGGTTTTGGCATACAAGAAATTATGGTGTCTCGACCTGAAAAGGGCATTGTTTAGCCTCGTAACCGAACAACAGTTCAAATTCTAAAAAGGAATAAAACTTAAATTAGAAATAGGTATTGGCACACAAGGAATTATGGTGTCTCT
Organism: Halocaridina rubra; assembly: GCA_037179515.1. Classification (NCBI taxonomy): domain Eukaryota; kingdom Metazoa; phylum Arthropoda; class Malacostraca; order Decapoda; family Atyidae; genus Halocaridina; species Halocaridina rubra. The sequence continues at coordinate 28,435 of JAXCGZ010023649.1, forward strand.
CTACCTGAAAAGGGCATTGTTTAGCCTCGTAACAGAAGCACACTTCTTATGATCCTGAGAATTGGGAGAGTCCAGCCTAGCCTGATTTTCAACATACACCGTAAGTCGATCTAACCCAAATACATAGTCCCTGTACAAAGTTTGCTGATCTGGAAACAGGAGAGCAGAACCAATTAATGCTTTCTTCAATTACAAGATTGACAAAACTTAATGTTTATAACAGCAGTAAACATGAAAAATCTCTTTCAGTTATTAAAAAGTTCACTGGTCAATGTTTATAACAGCATGAAGCATGCAAAATCTATGTCAGGCAATAAAATTCTCTGTGGTCAATTCTTTTCTTAAATCAGGTTTTACTGATAACTATATTGGGAAACTAGGCAAGATATCAGGGAATATATGCAAGAACTCATGTTTTCTATATGGTTAAACTACTTCTTGAAAAGAAAAGAATATTTTGAAAAAAAGAAGACTGGTCCACTCAAGATGGCAACCTAAAAGATAATATTGTGGCAGTGAATGCATAAAGGATAATTCAGTGAAATATGAAGCAGCCAGACAAGATCATGAAACCAGACATATAATTAAAATCGACTAACCTTGTCCTCTGCCTTGCCAAGTCAGTATAACTATTCCTCTCACCCGTCTCTTTTTACCCAAGGCAACACTCCAAACGGGTTCATCCACAAGGTAGTTGTCAATAACAGCACAGGATCTGAGACTGGTATCTTTGACGCCATCAACTGCCAAGTTGGCTGGACCGTAGTCCCAGCCTGACCACTGATGACGTTTGTCGTTCACCCAAGTTTTCCCTTTATAGGCTAAATTCTCAACTAGAAAAATAGGATAAAAAAAAAGTCATGAATAACTATGATACAAATTATGATTAATATATTGGTGAACACTGACTTGACTCTGTACTTTAGTTTGTAAATAAAAACCTCTTCCTCTCTAGCTGCAGAATCAAGAATCCTGAAAGCTGAAGAACATTAAACTTAATACAAACTTCTACAGTTACAAGTGATAGGATTCAGTATAGTTGTAAGGTGGTTCATGATTCTGAAAATAGGCAAATAAAAAAAAGCAATTATTTCACATTTGAGAACACTAAAGGGGTTCAAATTTACCAAAACCCTGTCATAAGAGATTTGCGTAAAGGGAAATATAGTGATGAATATTTTCTTAACTTGATTACTTAGAATATGATTATAATAATTAGCGAAAATTCAAGTTTTTTTTTTTATATAATGAAAGTACAGATGGGACTCCTTCGCTTTAATTATTATTATTGTTGTTGTTGTTGTTGTTGTTGTTGTTGTTGTTGTTGTTGTTGTTGTTGTTGTTGTTGCTGTTGCTGTTGTTGTTGTTGTTGTTATCATTATTATTATTATATTTTAAGGACGGGAAAGTAGCAGTCTCAGCGAAACGAATTCTTTTCCCAATATTAGTCCTAAAGAAGCGTTTGAGAGCTGTGAAAGCTCAGTGGTACAGTGTGCGACTTGAGAAGTGACAAGCAAGACAGACGCGAGTTCGATCTCACATCGGGGCGTTAGGATGGACATCCAGCTTTAACCCCGAGCTACAACCTGTCTGCATCCACCCCCTTTTGAATGGGGACTAATTATGACGCTATAACGGAAGAAGCCTTCATGGAGCGCTTCTTGAGTGAGACCATGGGCATTTTGGGGCTTCCATGGGCATATTTGGGCTTCCATGGGCCTTTTTTGGGTTTCCATGGGCCTTTTCTACATATTTCGCCAATAAAAGCCACCCAGAATGTGTCATACAGCGCACACACAAGCAAGACAGCGGATAACTGTTTTGAGGCTCAGGCGGCTCGGGTCTCATGGCAGAAGACCCTTGCCCATTTCCCTCTGGATGACCCAAGCAGGATGGTAGTAGGTGGGGGGGGGGGAGTTGTGGCAGCCCTTTATCCCGGAGGTGATAAGAGGAGAGATAGAGGTTCGTATATTAGCTTCTGGTAAATATGTGTGCTTTGACTCGGTCATTGCCCTTACAAGGGGGATTACAGCCTCTGTATAAGTTCCGGCTTTATGTCACGGACTCCCTTTTCTACCAAGGGCTAGGACGGTTGCCTTCTTGCTAAAGACTTGTTTTGGAAGATGTAATCGCTACCCTGAGTGCATGCCCTTGCGAACCTCAGACAGTGACGGAGTGCGAACCCTCGACCTGACGCCTCTAAGTCGCGGACGCTACCGCTTGATCCACGGTGACTACTTAGTCTCTGTATAAGCATGTGAGCTTATTTATATAAAATAGGGGAAAATACATATGGGGTATGATGCTTAAAGGTTTTAATATACTTTTTTATTTGTAGACTGTGTATATTTATATAGCTTGAATGTACTGTAATTATCTGATAAGACGATATATAATTAAGTATACTAATAAGACTTCAAACTAGGAGAAGGAGGGGGAGACCAAAGCGTAGGTGGATGGATTGCATCACTGACGACATGAGGTCTAAAGGTTTGTTGGGTGATGAGGTATGGGACAGGAACATATGGAGAACTCTGGCCAGAAACATCGACCCCACATTAAAGTGGGAAAAGATGTAGAAGAAGAAGAAGAAGAAGAAGAAGAAGATGTAGACGAAG
>JAXCGZ010023650.1:0-25000 GCA_037179515.1 Halocaridina rubra
GATTAAATGTTTGTCATGTAATATTTAGTTGACATCTAGTATTAATGATGTCAACTTTAATTTTAGTTGAGAGCTATTTTCAAATATTTGTCATGTAATATAATTGTTTTTAGAGCTGACAGTAAATACTATACATACTTGTGTGATAAATTGTTCCCATGGGAAAGATGTCCCCTACATGTTGTCAAAAATATAAAGAAATTTTCATATTCCTCATGTAAAAGTCGCCCCGAGTTTTTGAGAGCTCTTTTTTTTTTTTTTAACTTTTACCATTATTCAGCCTATTAATACGCCATATAATGACTACTTACTGGTATGACCATATACTTTGTACAGTCTATGATATTCAGACCCATGTGTACTCTTCAGTATGGGTACCTAGAATATGATATGACTGTACTGTTCTGCTGCTTTTAACAGGCAGAATACATCCAGTTATATTGATGATAAATATTTGATAGTGTCTGTATAACTTTTATTGGTTTTTATTTTACATAGAAAATTGGCCCTTGTTTTCACTGTTGAAAATTCCCCTAAAAGTTGGGTTGCTAATTGAGTATATACATTTGTTGTGTAATATTTAGTGTCATTTGAATTAATATGAAATATAAAGTATATCATGTTGTACTTAGCGTTACTTGAAATCCAGTATTAAATGTCATACTCCCATTTACTTATAAATATTCCTTAGTTTAAGGTAATGAACATCATTGAAGAATTCACATCATTACCATTTTATACATAATTATGGAGGTGTTCAAAGAGTTCAAGTATAGTTTTGATATTAAGTATTAGCTTATGGAGGTTCATAAGAAATGAGATGATGTTCAGATATTTATTTTTTTTTATATATGATTGTGACACTGGGACAGGCAAGAAAAACTGCGGTCATCAATAAAGGCTCGGGCATGAAGAAAACGTTACGATGAAGGGAAAGAAAATGGTTAAATACAAGGCCGAGATGAGGTAATGATACACAAAGGCAAAGGACAGGCTGAAAGAATAGTCAAATCACTGAGGACCTAGAGATATGGCAGGATTAAGTCCTGCGATGATGATAGATCCACTTTTTGAGAGAAGATAGGTTATAAGAATTAGGAAAGACAGAAAAAGGAAGAGAGTTCCAGAGTCTGGAGGTAGATGGAAAGAAGCAGTTGCTGTATCGACCAATCCACAAGCTACAAATCTTACAGTACTTGTGAGATGAGGCCGCTTGGGTAGTGTTATGTGGCCATAGCAGTGGAGGAGAGATGCAACTTGCACACTCATCAGAGCCGCGATAGAAAAGAGAGAGGGATGATGCCCAACGGCGAGGAGCAAGGGAATCCAGATTAGAAGTAAAAGAAGGGTCATTCATGAGTCTGACTGCCTTAGATTCGACCCTATCAAGGAGATATAGTATAAGAAGAAGCACTCCATATGTGCAAGCAGTATTCTAAGCAGGGACGGATAAGACCATTATAATTATTAAGTAACTGTAATGCAGAAAAGTAATGACGAAAACGAAACTACCCTCAATTTTTTGGATGCAGTTGTGTAATCATGCTATGTGCTTGTTGCTGAAATTTTTGGCATTGTACATGATTTTGTTACAGTGTGTGTTAGTCTTGTGCGTATTGGGGTCACGCTGATTTTGGTGATAGTCTGTGGTTCTATTATAGCTGATGTTTAGAATGTGATTCTGTTTATTGCTTTTGTGTGTATGATGATAATTGTAGGATTTTTTTTTATAATGAAGATAATTTTCTTATTTTCAGATCTTAAAGGATTCTCCCGGCAGAAAACCATTAGAAAATGTAACAGAAATGTCTGTGCAGAGTCGCTCTTCAAAAAGGGTCTCATTTGCTGATACCAAGACCATTAAGTGAGTGTACAGAAACTTATTATTTTATTATTATTTTTATTATTATTCTTAATATTATTATTATTAGTAATAGTGGTGGTAATAGTAATAGTAGTAGTACTAATATTAATAGTAGTATTAGTAGTAGTGGTTATAGTAGTAGTAATAGTAGCAGTATCATATATGGAATGAGGAGAAATCTGCTGAAAGGATGCCCTGCTGATCTAGGCAGGAGAATGCAGTAAGATTTGAAAAGAATTATATTGTTATTAATCAAGAATACTTTCGATTAATGTAAATAATCCTACAGTTTTAACCTTCTGTAGAGGGAACTAAATCTTGGCCCTGTAGAACAGACGTTCACAGCTTATAAAGCATAATCATCAAGTTTATTAAGAAAAATTTTAGTGGAAGCAATGTAATAGTCTTATATCTGATAATATAATGTTCACTGACTTTCAAAAAATGAAACCTTGAGTATGCGACAACACAAACTTCTCTCTTATTTAATGCATATATATTATGTGGTGCAGTGCATGAGGTAATTTTTATTCTTTATTAACAGGGAATTTTTGGCTTCAATGGGAGGGCAGAACACTGAGTGGAACAGCACTTATGAAACAGCAGCATCATTTGACACTTCGAGCTGCACGGACTTGACTAATTGTCCTGATAAGGCCGTTGGGTATGTTATGCGTAGGTGTTTGGTCATTCTTATTGCTGATCAGTAACTTCAAGTACTCGAGCTTCATTAAGGGTGATTTTGCCTCCTGATTATTTATTCTTATTCGTGGTCTCTATCGTCTTGCTCTCAGGCTTATATATAAACAAAATTTTCTCCTGCAACTACCATTTGACTCAAAGCAATTTGAAGGTAATATATTGCAGAGAGGGAGGCTACAAAGGAGTTCTGTTGGCTTTGTTTTAATTGCTCTTTTATTTACATACTGTATCAAAGCATATGGTATTATTTTTGCCATTTTTCTGTTTGTCTCCTTGTATTTCCTCAAAATATATCTCTGTTGGAGGAATAACCATTCCAGAATCGAGTCCTTATGCAAGTCTGCACATTTTTTGAAACGGAACCATCCAGAACTTACTGCATTTTAATAGTAGACTGCATATGCACTGCCCTTTTCGCATGTTTGTATTTCCGGATATTTGTAAGTTGGGGAGCGTTTATATATATTTTCCTTTTTTCAATTAATTGTTTTCCATATTGCAGGCTTAAAGTTAATAAGGATACTACTGGTCCTGCAATAGAGAAGTTGGAAGAGGTAAAGTAGTTTCTTCTTTTAGTAAGTAATATAATGTATGTGACATTTTGAGTATTCTATTCGAGAAGTTGTGCATATGAAATCCTGTTTTTTAGAAAAGTGAGCGAGTTTGAGTATTGCCATTCGTTTGCCCTTAACAGTTGAAGTATTAATTATTCATTTCTTTACACGAAGTCTGCAGCCACTTAAATTGGTAAAGTTTGATACTAAAATCAAGTATACAGTAAACAATTGCAAACTTACTTTTATGCTTATTTTTATCAGTGTAACTGGAACCTAAAGTCTTATTGCATAGCTTCTGATAGCTCATATTCCTTTCACAGGAGGAGAACAATCCAACAGGACATAACACCACTTGTGATTCAACAAATTTTCTGAGTGAGTTCTTGGGGTTAGGGTCTTCCCAGTCACCTCAGTCAATATCAGAAAATGCTGTTAAATCGGACGATGAGGTGGAAGCAACTGCAGAAAATTTCCTTACAAGTTTTATGATTATGAAACCTGTGCCTTCATCAAGTAAGTTCGACGACTAAACGTATTTGTATGTTGGGGGGAGTAAAAGGGAGAAGATTGTGTAAATATCTTGTGAGAAGAGAGATGGATGTGTTAATAGTGAATGAAACAAAATGATATGGAAAGGTCTTTTGATGAATGGGTGTGTGTCGTGATCAGCCCCTGCAGCTACAAGGAGAGTTGTGGCTTTTGCATATAGATAGATGGGATTATTGTTATTGCTGTTATTATTATCAGTCATAATTGTCATTGTAATTGCTTGGGAATATTATTGCTGCACAAAGTTGATTTTATTCAGTAAAAATACAGTAAACCTTGAACAATACACTGTACCCTTAAAGCAGTTAGAGGCATAGAAATGAAAAAAAAATTGAAGTCTGAGACCAGATGTATTGCATTACTTGAGCAAGTAAATTAATATTTGGAAAAGGAAAAATAATGATATTTGTAACTGCCTTTGCTGGAACCGCCCACTTTGAGTAAAGCGTAATAGTTGTGGATAGACAGAAAGTATTCCTTTTTGATAATTTTTTTGAGGGACATTGCTAATTTGGAGTGTTAGTCTCATTGTCATTTGTTTTTTGAAATAAATATGATTGCCAGTACTTACACATTTTCCTGAAATTTTTAAATAATTGAACCCTTATTCATTGCAATGGTGAAGAAAGTATATTTTTTCTCTACTGTTTGTCACTATTAATCCTTATTCGAATGGAAGTGGACACAAGTTTGAAATAGGGAATTAGCCTATATGACCTTCCTAATGCTCTGCACTGCAGTGAGCTCAGTGTTGGTCTCTAATTCTTAAATATAAGAGCCTATAGAAAGACGTATTTAAATTTGAAGGCTGGTAATCCCTTCTCCCCCGAAATTTTTTCTTGCCATAAAACACCTATGGAAGGGGTGATGATTGGCAAGGAATGGTAAATCCCTGCTACATTCCCATTTTGATTGTTTGTGTCCACCTTTTGCATTAGCAGGATACATCTTCATGTCAAAAGACAAATTCAAGAACCAACTCTTATATTCTTTTAGTTGGATATTATGGAGGTGTTGAAATTGTACTGAATTTGTGAACATTTTAATGTTCACACAACCAACGTTTGTGCAACGTTTTGATGTTAAGTGTACAATTAGTAATGTTACCTGTTTTTAATTTGTATTTCAGTATTTATATGTAGAATTTCGTAGTTATAGAAAGCTAAAAATTCTCGGTCTGATCATTTTCGTCCTTCTACCCCACAGGTAACAGTGCCAAAACAGCTAAGGTATCAGGTTCTTTTGGAACACATATAAGTGATGATAAATTATCCGAAAGTCTGGTTATCTCTTGCACTTCTGAACCTGAGAAAAACGTGCCACTAGATGAAATGGCACAGAGGATGATTGCTGATTTAGAGGAGGACTACATATCCACTTCTGTTAATAAAACAAAAGAAATTATGACTATGGAAAAACAACCAAATCATAACTCTGAGCTATTCACTTCTGACAGAATGTCACATATTCAGTCGATGAATATTAATGTGCCAAATGTAAAGCCAAAATTGAAGGATGAAATACAAACAGGTGATCCTTCTTGTAGCAGTACAAAGATGATATTGAATAATGATACCCTGGAAATTAGTCCTAAATTGAATACCACTTGTCCAACTGATTATATTGCAAAACTTGGACAGAATGATGAGCTAATTGCTGGTTCACTGATGGAAGGTTTGTCAATGCCTTCCTCAGATGATGAATGTGATCTTTTAAGTAATGGACAAGTAAACAATGACACAGAATTAACAGGTGCTTCTGATGATGTAGTAACAAGTGAAGATAAAACACAGAAATTGCCAGCAGAAATGGAAATGACCTGTACTACAGGTAACATTGCTGAATTCATGCAGAGTAAAAATCTTGAGATGAAGAATTTGCCAACAGACATGGATTTGACTTGTGGCACTAGCAATATTGCCAGTCTTTTGAAAAATGAGCAGACACAGAAATTGTCTGCAGACATGGATATGACTTGTGGTACTGGTAATATTGCCAATCTAGTAAAAGATAATACACAAAAATTGCCAGTAGATATGGAATTGACATGCAGCACTAGAAATATTGCCAAACTATTGAAAACAGATCCTGCACACTCGTTGCCAGTGGACAGGGATGTGACATGTGGTATTGGCAATGCTACCAAACATTTGAAAGTAAATGATACACTGAAATTGTCAGCTGACATGGAATTGACATGTGGTACAAATAATATTGCCAATATTTTGATGAGAGATCATATACATATGTTGTCTGCAGAGAAGATGAATGCAGATGGTACGAGTAATATTGGCAATATTTTGAAGGAAGATCATACTCAGAAATTGCCAGTGGACATGGAAATGACCTGTGGAACTGGTAACATTGCCGGTCTACTGAAAAAAGACGGAACCCAAAAGTTACCAACCAAGGAGGAAATAAGCTTTGATACTGGAAATATTGTCAGTGCTTTGGAAAATGAAATGCATAACTTGCCAACGGACATAAAGATGACTAGCTATAGTGGTAGTATTTCCAGTTTGATGAAAAGAGAATGTAATCAGAAATTACCAACAGATATGAAACTGACAAGTGGCACTAGCAATACTGTCAGTCTTTTGAAAGAAGATCATACGCAGAAATTGCCAGTAGACATGGAAATGACTTGCAAAACTGGTAATATTGCCAATCTGTTGGAAGGAGATTGTATAGAAACATTGCCAGCAGAGAAGGGAATGAACAGTGGTACCAGTAATGTTGCCAAACTATTGAGAGAAGCTACACAGAATCTACAAACGGACTTAAAGATGCCATGTGGAAGTGATAGTATTGCTAGTAATTTGGCTGAAAAATTGCCAGCAGAGAAAGAAAAGTCATGTGCCTCAGATAACATTGCCACTCGCTTGAATAAAGATGAAGCTCAGAAATTGCCAGCAGGTATGGAAGTTACTTGTGCTACAAGTCATGTTAATATTTTGCAAGGTGATGAAGAGAAATTGACAACAGGCAAGGAAATATCTTGTGGAACTGGTAATATTTACAGGTTATTGAAAAATGATACACAAAACTTACCACTAGATAAGGAAAAGACATATAGTACTGGTAATACTACCATTCTGTTGAAAGAAGATCAAACACAAAAACTGCCAGCTGAAATGGAAATGACATGTAGCACTAATAATATTGCCAATATTTTGAAGGGAGATCTGACACAACAGGTATCTGGAGAAAAGGAAAGAAAGTACTGTGCAAGTAATATTGACAGTCTTTCGAAGAGGGATCAGACACAGAAATTCCCAGTAGAAATGAACATGACTTGTGGTACTGGGGATATTGCCACACTGTTGAAAGGAGATGGTACACAAAAATTGCCAGTAGAAATGGAATTGACCTGTGGTACCAGTAATGTTGCCAAACTGTTGAGAGGTGTTACTCAGAAACTATCTACAGACTCAGAGATGACTGGTGGAATTGGTAATAATGCCAGTATTTTGCCAAGAAATCAGACACAGAATTTGTCTGCGAGGAAAGAAAAAATATGTGGTACAGGTAACATCACCAATCATTTGAATGGAGATGAGACTCAAAAATTGTCAGCAGATATGGAAATGACTTGTGGTACAAATAACATCATAAATGTTTTGGAAGATAATACTCAGACATCACCAACAGACAAGGAAACGATCTGTGGCACAAGTAACATTGGCACTCTTATGAACAGAGATGAAACACAAAAGTTGCCAGAAGACATGGAAATGACATGTGCTATCAGCAAAACTAACCTTTTACCTAAGGAATTACCTATTGATTCGGAAATCACGTGTCCTAAAAGCAATACTCTACAAAGGGAAGATTTAACCCAAAAATTACCTACAGACATGGAATTCACATGTTCAACTAGTAATTTTCCCCATCTAATGAAGGTAAGCAACCCTCCGATATTGAATGCAGACACAGAGGTGGCAAATCAGTCTTTGGGCATAAAAGGAGACCTAATCCAGCAAGTACCTGTTCATGCTAATAACACATGTACTTCAAAAAACAGAATTATGAAAGACCTCACCCAGACACCACAGTCAAGCAGAGGTGTGACAGCAACATCTAATATGATGACTAAGCCTAAAAATCATACTAAAAAGTTAGATGATATTGAACCGATATGTGCTGCTAGCAGCATTGCCAAGCATGTACATGAAGTTCAAAGTCAGAAAATACCAGCAAGCATAATTCCGAACAGGAAACGAGATCACACCCAGGACTTGGCAACAGACTTAACTAATGAAGTGGAAAATCAGACGCAGAAGTTGACAATAGATATGGAAATAACGTGTGCCTCTAATAATATCTCTAATTTTGTTAAAGGGCAGAAGGTCCCGAAACTGCAAAATAACTCGAATATGTTATCATCTTCAAATACCATGAGTAAACTTATGAACCAAGATCATGCTCAAGAAGCATCATCAAATTCGCAAATGGTATCTGCTTCAAAAAGTGGATCGAAACACATCAAAGAGCTTCAGACCAAGAAATTACAAACAGAGGATTTGAATTGTCCTAACATCATGACAAATGATATGGAAGAGCAAACAAAGAAACTGGTGGAAGATATGGAACTTACCTGTGCCCCCAGTAGCATCTCTAAACTCATGATTAGAGATCAGTCTCACTCTAAGTCAACAGACATGAAAAGAACATGTTCTTCTGTCAATACCACTGAACTTGCAAAAATTAATCAGTCACTGAAATTAACATCAGATATGGATATGACATGTTCTACAGACAGCAATGCTAAGCCTACTCCGATTCATAATGAGAACATCCGCTCTGAAGACCTAAAGAGAATTTCCTCAAATGCCCAGGTTTCATCTTCATCAAATGAAGAATTTAATAATTTCGACTGTAGACAGTCAAACTTATTAAAACATAAGATAGCAAATAAAATTATACCATTTGCCAACTCAGATAATCTTTCATGCCAAGATTCCCAATCTAACAAGACTGAAATCACAGGAACTTTAAGTACCTTAACGCTATCAGAAGACATCCTCGAAGATTTTGAGCTGTCTTCCTTGAGAGTGGCGGCTTCTAATAGAACAGCAAAGTCAAATATAACACCAGGAACAGACATGCAGATTACAGGCAATTTAGGTAAGTTGTTTTACTCTCACGTGCATAGATTAATTATGTATTTGTTTCTACTGCATACCTGTATTGATACCCTGCGTTTTGTAATAGTCTAATAATTGGGGTTGAGCGCTGCGTTTGGGATTCCTCTCCTTTTTGTTTTCTTCCTCCTAAGAATCAAGTATTTTGCTTTGACTGAGCGAACCCTATTATATGGGAGATTATGGCTGTAGTACATAGATGGCAGTCTTATTGGGGGGCAGATTGACCGTTCCAGTTTTGGAATTGTAAAAGGATAGGGGACAAAGAATCTCGCAATCCCTCCCTCTGAATTTATTTCCTTAATTCAAAATAGCCTGTAAATGCAGTAAGAATGTAGTGGGAGGGGGTTTGACATTATGGCATACTTTCACTGCTTCAGTGGATACAATGCTTTTGATTTGACTTTAACAAATCTTGTATGTGTTGCTTTGAGACGCACACGGAAAGAGACTTCTACTCTAGAGCACCTAGGTCTGACTTGAAGATGACTTGTACAGCTTCTCTTCACCAAAACCACCATGGATAAAAATGTAATGACATAGTAGCATCCTTTTATGTAGTAGTTCTTGTTCACTCTGCAGCCTCACTTAGCATGTAAGTAAAGTAAAGGCTTCAGTGGTAGAAGAATCTATACAAGCTCTTCCTTCAGTAAAGGTAAAGTTGCCTTTTCAAAGTACAGTATATAAAATTATTTTCCATTTTATGGTAGTAGTACCTTTTTATTTTTTAATTTTGGTAACCTTTTTATTTTATGATTGTGGTACTTTTCAAGCTTTGGCAGAAGGACGAGTCCTGTGCAAAAACATGGAAATAATGTTGAATATTTAGAGTAGATTTTCTTCAAAGCTTATTCTCGGTTTCAGAAATCTCAATAGTTTTGATATGCCATGATACTGACTTCTTCTGATGTGAAAAATTTTAATTCCACAATGATTTCTGATACTTTTAGGAAATAATTTACAACTACTCAATATTAAATATATCAGTTACGGTTCTTTTCCTGTGGCTTCATCTACACCGAATATTCTGGCTTATTTGGTATGAATCTCTTGTTATCCTTTCTCGTCTGACAAGTCACAACACTCCCCATCTCTATTTCTCTTTGCTTTCTTTTACATCATTGTAGGTCTTCATTATTTGACTGTTCTTTCAGCATGTCGTCTTTTATTGTTTATCTTTTTCTTATTTCTGATTTGTCTTAAACTGCCACATTTCCTCAAATGTGTTCTTGGTGCCCTGGCCCAATGAGGGCAATTTTCTTTGCCTGTCTGGTGTCACATACAAAAAATAGTATAAAATGAAATTATTCTGATATGTTGGCAAGAAAAATTCCTTGTTGTGGAAGGCTTATAAAGGGCATCTCCCTTTCAAGCTGTTTAGTATAAATGGGTTGTGTAATTTTGAATTTAAAAACCGTTATGTAATTTTTCGTCCAACCTGTATGGTGATGTGTCAGAATAATCCACATAATGAACTAGGGATAGACTAGCAGTTGCTTGCTGTTTAGACTTGCTCTCCTCAACTGAGTTACATCAACACGTCCACCTCCCTGCTTCTCCTAACTCCACGTTCACTACCCTTTACACATGCTAGCTTCCTTAGTGGAGATCAAGTTAGTTCACTTCAGACACTTTGATTAATTGGAATTGTTATATTGAACTTCTTTTGAATATGTACAACTGTTGCAACTACTTTCACTATACAGTATACCAATGTGAAGTTATTTTTATGTTTCTTTATTATTATTATCACTATGCATAAATATTACCCCTGAGTATTAGGATTATATATATATATATTATTTATATTATATATATATATATATATATATATATATATATATATATATATATATATATATATATATATATATATATATATATATATATATATATGTATGTATGTATGTATGTATGTATGTGTGTGTATATATATATATATATATATATATATATATATATATATATATATATATATATATATATATATATATATATATATGTATGTATGTATGTATGTATGTATATATATATATATATATATATATATATATATATATATATATATATATATATATATATATATATATATATATATATATATATATATATACTGTATTATTTTTATTTTTTAAGATAATTAAAAACTTTCCACAGTATTAGGGAAAAGTATCATTAAGAGCCTTGTAATCATGAAGTAATATCAGATATAATTTCTCAAAGCTAAAGTGTCCTGAATAACTCAGCAGGTGGACAACTTGATAAACTCTTCCAAGATGAAACTTCGAGCGAAAGGAATGTGTTGTCCGATTCAGTGCTCAACCTCGCAGATCTTTGTCGGAAGTTTGAACATCTTACGAGTAAGACGAAAATGCTTGAAGCAGATATTGCTCTACTTAAAAGAGATAACTCTGGGTTGAAGCAGCTGCAAGAAACATCGACTACTTTTAATTCAAAGCAACCAACTAACAACAATGATGTCTTTACTGTGAACAATCTTTCTGTTTCGCCCACTCGACATCGTGGCCTGCCTTATAATTTCTTCAGTGCATCGGCAGACAAATGCGACAGTGTTAGTGAAAATGGGGGAGGTACTGATGAAAGTGATAATGAGAAAGATACTGATGATAGTGAAAATGAGGCAGATACTGATGAAAGTGAAAATGAGGCAGATATTGTTGAATGTAAAAATCGAGGATTTTCTGATGAAAGTGAATATGAGGGAGGTTCTGACACTGACAAATGTGGAAAATGGGGAAGTACTGATGAAAGTGAAAATGAGGGAGATACAGCTGAAAGTGAAAATGGAGGATTTTCTGATGAAAGTGAATATGAGGTAGTTTCTGACAAGTGTGAAAATTGGGGAGATACAGATGAAAGTGAAAATGAGGGAGATACTGATGAAAGTGAAAATGAGGGAGATACTGATGAAAGTAAAAATGAGGGAAGTGCTGATGAGACTGAAAATGAGGAAAATACTGATGAAAGTGAAAATGAGGAAAATACTGATGAAAGTGAAAATGAGGAAAATACTGATGAAAGTGAAAATCCACAGAATAACTTGAGTGCACCAACAGGCACAAATAACCATCCCAGCAGCAAGAAAAGAACAACAATGACGTCCTTTACTACTAATCCCAATAACTTTTTAACTATCTCTAATTCAAGAAGTTGCCTGAATACCTACCCCCAAATTTCAACTCTACCTAATAATGTAACTGCAAGGGATACAGTTCAGAATATCTGTGTACCTGGCAACCCCTCTAAGAGAGAGATACATAGTGACTTAATTAATCGAGGTGGTTCCCCTGAAGAAGATCAGATCAGAGAGCTTTCCCACATCAAAAGTTGCAAATCTTTTGTTGTAACAGTACCTAAAGAATATGAGGATGTGGTAAACACTATAGTTGAGCCATTTCTTGGTGGCAAACAACAGAGAGAACCTCTGGTATCCACTACATACCCCAAACAACTGTCTCATAGGAATAGACAACAAAGAGTCTTTGGAAAAGTGCCAGCTCAGCAAAACTACAGAGGGAGAAAAAATATAGACTTCTCTTACCAACATTCTCGCAGGAGAGACTTTTCTTGGAAAGAAGAAGCTTGTAAGCCTAGAACTGCATCTTGCCACACATACCCTGAGGACTTGCGGCCATACTCAAGTGCACATTCGAGGCCATGGTATCCATCAAATGCTTTGTCCAGACACCGAAATCCATGTACATACTCTGGAATACAAGATGACTATGAATTCCCAGCAGTACCACAAAGACACTCAAATCCACAGGCATACTCTAGAATGTATGATGATTATGAATTCCCAGCAGTACCACAAAGACACCGCCAATCTCGGACTTACTCCAGAACATACCGTGATTATGAATACCCTGAAGCACCAGAAAGACACCGAAATCCATGGGTAAACTCTAGAAGATATGATGACTATGATTTCCCAGCAGTACCACAAAGACACCGACATCCACGGACTTACTCCAGAACATACAATGATTATGATTTTCCTGAAGCACCAGAAAGACTCCAAAATCCATGGGTAAACTCTAGAATATATGATGACTATGAATTCCCAGAAGTACCACAAAGACACCGACATCCACGAACTTACTCCAGAACTTACAGTGATTATGATTTCCCTGAAGCACCAGAGAGACTCCAATATCCCAGGACATACTCCAGAATATATGATGACTATGATATCCCAGCAGTACTACAGAGACACCGACATCCACGACCTTGCTCCAGAACATACAATGATTATTATTTCCCTGAAACACCAGAAAGACTCCAAAATCCATGGGTAAACTCTAAAATATATGATGACTATGAATTCCCAGAAGTACCACAAAGACACCGACATCCGCGGACTTACTCCAGAACATACAGTGATTATGGTTTCCCTAAAGCACCAGAAAGACTCCAAAATCCTAGGACATACTCCAGAATATATGATGACTACGATTTCCCAACAGTACCACAGAGACACCGACATCCACGAACTTACTCCAGACGAACAATGATTATGATTTCCCTGAAGCACCAGAAAGACTAAATCCAGAATATACGATGACTGAATTCCCTGCAGTACCACAAAGACACCAATATCTATGGCCAGTCAAGAACATACCATGAGTTGAATCCTTCACAGTGCGGGATATTCTGATCGAAGACATAGTTTGTGCATATGAATGCAAAGTTCCTTCTTGCTCATTTTGAGGAGATGCTAATGCTATGAAATGACTATAACATGGATATATTGTGTAAGTGAAACTTTCCTACATCCTACAATTGGAAATAAGCACGTGAATCTCTCAGGCTGTAAAATGTTTCATCATTACCATGGGAATGGAGGTGGAGTCTGTATTAATGCAAGGAATTATGTCAGTGCTTCAGAAATAAATAGTATTTAATTAATTTATATTTTATATTTAAATTAAATTTTTTAAATAATTTTGATAGCTACCCTAGATGAAATACTTCTACAATCATAGATTAAATAATTTGCAAAACAGACAATACAGTATACAAAAGATAGACACATTACATTCAAGAAAAAAATTACCAACATGTACATATTTGCTGGTGATGCTTGGCTCGGGTTCGTCTATATTTTCTTTATCAGGATTAGTGCTCAGGGCTCGTTTCTCTTTCATATACAGTGGTGACCCCAACCCACGAACTTAATCCTTACCCAAAACTGTTCTTGGTTTGGATTTATATTTCCCATTGAAAAGCATGTAAATTCAATTAATCCATTCCTGGTCACAATAAATATTCATTTAAAAATTTCTTTAGTCACTAAGAACATGAAATATAATACAGGTTATATGTATTTCATCTGTAAAAGGAAAATTACATTAATAATAGAAAGAAATTCTACTCTACTAAAGTAAAACATGTACATATTCAGGTATACAGTATATACTAGTTGATACCCAGTATAAAATAGGAAAATCCAACACTCAGAAAAGTTGTCACATTCTCCCACTAATAACAAATACAGTAGGAAAGAGTACATATTGTAAGTAAAAAAAAATTAAAATAGGTAAGAAACAGTACTGTATTTACCTTTGTTGATGATTGTTGCTGGCATACATGGATGGTGGTGGAGGAGGGGGACTAATTTTTAGAGGAGAGTCCTCAATATCACTAACACTTTTAACTTTCTTAGGAGCCATAATAAGGGCTATATAAAAGGTAAAACATTGGAAATTAAAGCAAGAACTACAAACAGATCACGAACGAACCACAGCGCGGGCACCAATTCAGAACTGAGAGCGGATGAGTGGGACACATGGTGGTTTGGGCAACACTTGCCTGTTCGTGGGTTGGGGTTAAAATTTGTTAAGAATTTTGTTTGTGGGTACAGGCATTCGTGGGTTGGGGTCACCACTGTATATATAATGTAATTCACTGAAAGTAAAGTGTACCCTTTGTTCAGTCCCACAAAATATTTATTTGCATCTGCTACCTCAGAATTAACAAGCAATTTATTTGGTAGAGAAAACCTTCATATAATCCTGTAATGGATGGTTTCCTTTCTTGTTGCTCTTCTTCCCTCATCCTTTTTTTCGAACAGTTAATGTTCCATTCGTTAGTTCCCCGAGTTGTTTGTTAAGCATATAAACATCACTTGGAGTTGACATCTCTGTAGACATCATTGGGATATTGTAGAATGACTGAGAAGACACAACTGACTGCAGTGGCTGCTCAAAGTAGACTGAGAGCGAAAGTGACCCACTCAGCGCTGCCAGTGAGTGGAAAAGTGCCTCTCATCCACCTTGGCAGCCAACACGATTGCAGTCATGACCAAATTATCAATACATCATCTTGGTTTGGTCATGGTCATAAGGTCCAACAGTCTTTAGTCACATAGGTCATATGTCATCAGCAAATCAATACAACTTCCTTGTTTGGTCAGGGTTGTAAAGTCCAACAGTCTTTAGTCACATAGATTATAAGTCGATGACTAAATGTGTGTATATATGTACATATATGCACTCGCACTTACACACTGAGGGGAGCCTTGGATTTCGAATGCCTTACACCTTGAACAATTCATTTTTCAAACAAATTTTCTGACAAAAAAGAGCTTTTATTTTAAAATTTTGCCTTGGTTCTTGAACGGTAAGCTGCATGACACATTGGCTACCCTGCCACCAGGTTGGCTGACGTCTCATTTATGCCACAGCTGTCACTTGGCGCATATGTCCTTATGATTTGCCGTGCCTTATTTTGTGATTCAATGTTTTTTATTATTTGTGCAGGTCTCTGAACGAATCTTAGTGCCTTTTCTTTCATTACAATGTGTTCCATTGTAGTTGTTATTTGTGCATGTCTGCACACGAATTTGTAGTGCCTTTTCTTGTACGGTATTTCATTGTTACATTGGAGAGATTTTTAGTGAAGCTCAGGTACACTGAGTCTCAAACAGAGTTCAGTGGTGCCAAATCACAAATACGAGAAGGAGAAAAAAACGTTAGAATAATAGTTACTTACTGTTTTTATGGAAGTGGACACTCCTTCTAAACTATAACATCTTTCCCTTTTCTTTTCCTTACCACCTTCCATGTATGCTGTCAACTCTCCTCCCTACAAGTAAAGTGAGTTTAAATTTTATTCTAGCTTTTATCTCTAGTATGTTTATTGTTTTTTATATAAGTTTTAATAAATTTCATTGTTTTTGTATACAAAGAAATACATGAAATACTGTTGTGAAGGTCTGAATTAGTAATCACCTGGGGTCTAAAAATGGATTAATTAATTTTACATTAATTCTAATGGGGAAATTTTTTTTGGTTTTCAAACAGCTTTTAAGAATGAAAATTTAAGTTCAGAAATTAAGATTCCAATGTGTGAATACATGTAAGCTTGTCTTTCTCCACCATCAACAAAGATGTCTTTTCTGTACTCCTGTGACATTCAAAGAATATGGTTATATCATTCTTTCCTCCAGATTTAAAATATCCCTGAAAAAGTATGATTTTAAATGTTAGTTGATAATATACATGATTGTGTTACATTTTAACTCGCATTGCAGGTGTATATGAGAAGGAAAATATGGAAGGTACAGAAGTGTCCAAAGAAGGAATGAATAGTAATAAGACAGCATTTAACCAGACTTGTCCAATCAGTGACTTGTATGAACTCTCAGTGAAAAAAATACAACAAAATAAAAGAATGTATGCAGGGACGGTAAATCAAGTGAATGAAGAGTTTCCAATAAAATTAGAAGTTTTTACAATGCTTTCTGATAAAAGTAGAGAATCTGAAGCATTGAAGGAACATTCATCTTGTCCTCCAGAGCAAATAACTGCGTTAAAGAGGAAAAATGCAACTAGTAGTGAGAATGGAGGTAATTCTGATGGTCAGTCCTCACCTTTGCAGCCAGTATCTGCTGACTTTGAAGGCTGTCATTCCGGCAAATTGGACGCTGCTGTAGAAGAGAACAAAAGGTGTAACAACACTGATAACAAATGCGGCAAAAAACGCTCGATTGATAATGCCTCTGACCTGGAACGCTCTCCAAAATATGCTGCAGTTAGTAATTTGCTCTCAGGGTGTCAAGAGAGAGATTACAAAAATCGTATGCTATCTACATCTCAAAAAGAAAATTGTGACAGTTATGGTAGTGCTGTTGAGTGTTCATCTCTAAACGCTCCTAATAAACGAGTTTATGACAAGGAAAGATATGCAACATCCACTTCAAAAGTGTTGCTGTTAGAGAAGAATTATGTTCCCACATCTCCAACTTCTGTACCTAATAAGAGTGATATTTCTTCTTCATCTGTGAATGATGCAACTATGCATCTCTCTGAAAACGAAGTGTTGACCACTTTGAGTGAGGTAAATAATAAGACTGCACATAAGGTAGCTATTGTAAATAAGGACTTGAATGAAATTAGGATGAATAATAGTATAGAATTTGGTTCCGACGAGTTGATAGAAGACATTCATATTGAGTTTGATAAGTCAGCTGATTATAGCTCGCAGAGTGTATCTTTTGAGAAAAATGAGGCTCATGATCCAGTAGGTTCTTCAGTCATTAAGAGTTTGTATGAGGAAATGATTGAGGAGTCTCCTGCTTTAGGAGGGTTATCTATTGCATCTTTAAAGAAAAAACTCTCAGAGATGAATGAAAGGAATAAAAATTCTGAAGAGTCATTTGCATCAGGATCTTCTGTTTTTGGGGAAGAGAATCGGAGCATACATGACGTTTCTATGGTGGAAGAAGAGGCTTCTGCCAACCACGTTATCGCTGAATCTGTTATAAGAAACTCTTCCCAAACTTCATCTAAAAATGATGCTTCAGGAATTTTTGTCTCATTTTTATCTATAACAAATGAATGTAACTCATCCAATATTGTGTCATCTGTAAAAGTGGTTAGGGATGAAAAATCTAGTGGTGATAATACTCTTCAGGCTTCTGTTAAGGAGACAGATATACATGAGGTGCAATCTGCTGCGGAGTGCAGAAATAACGTATTGGTTTCAAGTGAAGATATTCAAAAGGTTGATTTGAGTAGCTCAGAAAGAGAAGAGATGAAAGAATACAGTTCAGTGTCACATTCTAGTGGTTGTGAATCAGGAGAGACCAATATCGTACCACTGATCAAAGAAGGACAGTGCGATGTCTGCCTGGGTGAGAATTTTGTGGAAAACCACTTCATTAAACTCTCTGCTTGCAAATCAAAATGGATAATAAAAGAAATTAGACAAGGAGAGACAACTTTAATATTACATCAAACTTGTTTGGAAGTGATTCTTAATGTAACACGAAATGACAAACACTGGGTTATTACAACTGCAACTTGGAGGCCACAAGTTATAGATTTAAAAAATAAAGACTCTCAGCTTGCCATGAAGACACTAGGATGCCGTATTGGTGATGCTGTTTCGCATCTTTCGGATTTGGCATTGTGCCAAATTGGAGAAGACCTTGACAAGGTGGCTGTTGCCTACGAACAGATCTCTGCTTTTCTCTTGGAACTACAGTGTGTGAAAACCGAATTTCTCACAAACTTTGGAAGTGACTGCATAAACGTCACCCTCTTCAGTGCTCGTCGCCATGTAAGTGCACAAGTCACACTGCACTTAAATCCTCCTGAACAAACCCCAGAGGACCCATACATATGTAAGCCATCTGCATCGGTGATTATTGGGAACATCAGACGTCAGACACTTGAGGAGTGTATGACTGACATACAACTTGGACCCAAAAGATTACTTAGAATCCTTAGAGCTGGAAATGCATTAGTACAAGGGTATATATAAGTTAATGAAGCAACTATAGGAGACTGTATATAACGTTTAAGGTTTCATTCTTTGCACACTTATAAACTCTATGTTTACTGATTTCAATTTCTAAATGTAAATATGTAACTCGTAGTCAAGGTTATACATCAGTTCTTAAGTTTTAGTTAGGGGGACTGAGGTAGCGTAGTGGTTAGAGCGCACTACTCGGGAAGTGACAAACCTGTGTTTGAACCATCTTTGGTGCTAGGAAAGGTATCCAGCCTTAATTCCCCAGCTACAGCTGTGTATGTTCACCTCCCTTCTAGAAGGGGATTAATAGTGATACATAAACAAACAAAAAAATATGAAGTTCACTTACACTTCCATTTTATCTTGAAAAAGGTACATGGACACTTACAAACATAACTCTAAGAGTAGGGTAAACAGACAGCACCAGCAGGATTTTTTGTCTTAACATTAAGTTTGACTCAGTGTCTCAACATTAGGTGTAGTCGTGC
This sequence comes from Halocaridina rubra, assembly GCA_037179515.1. Classification (NCBI taxonomy): domain Eukaryota; kingdom Metazoa; phylum Arthropoda; class Malacostraca; order Decapoda; family Atyidae; genus Halocaridina; species Halocaridina rubra. Next base: position 19,085 of record JAXCGZ010023650.1, read on the forward strand.
AATATTACAAAAGTCCCGTATTATCATTTTATTTGAGATAACATTTGCCACACTATTTCATATTGTAATATGTTTGGGGTAGAGTATTGTAGACTTTATAAAGTCTCCAGTTTGATGTCAAGTTAGGAATATAGTGCTTACTCTATTCTGTTTAGTTATGTTAAACCATTTATCAAAGTATTTAATGATATGGAATATCATGAGTCTTGTAATACATTTAAGTGGTTATTTATTCAATACAGATATGTGGTATACATGTATATATGCAGCATTGATTTGGCGTAAGATCTTCATACTTGACATTTAATTGTGCTGTGTCAGTAACGTGAGTGATAGAAGTATGGAAAATGTACTGAAAAACGCACATATTTATTAATCTCTACATAAATAATTTCCACTGTATCTGTGCATATTCGCTTCTTGATGAGTTCTCATCAAAGAATTTGTACTTTGTATACTTTTTACGTCATTTTGATCTGTAAATGTTTTAGTATTCATGAAAACCGGAGTGATTTCTCAGGATTATTTTTTTTTTGGTCATATCCTTAGTAATAAGTGATAATTTTGGATGGCCTTCCAAATGCTGTGCTGTTGGCTCGATCATGGGTCTGTCACCTCCCAAGTGGAATGCTCTAACGACTGCGCTACCCAGCCTCCAGCAATTAGTAGCATATATACTGTACACAGATTGTGACATTGTTTTGATCAGTGCATATTACAAAAGTAAAAGATATCTTTGGTTGATGCAGAAGAAATTCCACACATATCCACTGCATGCCATAAGAACGACTAAATGGGATAAGAAACCAAAGGGCTGGCAATTCCTCCCTCCCTGAAGTGTCATCATTACTGTTTAAGAAAAAAAAAATGGTTTTTAGTTGCAAACATAGAGATATGTTTTCAGTATGGGATGCAAACAGTATGTTAAAGAGTGGATAATATTGTTAGTGTGTCTAAATACAGTTTTCACACAGTCAAACACTTGATGCACACTACTTAATTTAGAAGTCATGTATATCTCTTCAAACCTTAAATCATTAGTAGTATTTTATTTTCAATTTGCAACATCGTACATTTAGGGGCTGCAGTGGACCAATGATGAAATGTACAAGTCTGGAATGACTAAAGTGGGTTCAAGCCAACCTTGGAGCATTAAGAATGGCATCCAACCGTTATCCCCACCAGCTCCATCATGTCTGTGCCCACCCCTATTCAGGTAGGGACTAATTGTGACATAAAACCTAGTGCATATGGAAAATTACATGCAGTAAGTTAGATGGCAATTGAAATGGAAAAAACAAAATAAAGCAATAGTAGAAATGAATAAGACCTTGGAGTCTAATCAGCCGCAGTATATGCTTTGAACACCATAGTATAGAGAATGGTTTTTAGTAACAGCACTGCTAATATGAACATGAATAACAGTTTTACATTATTACACTATTTACATTTTGAAGAATCATTTACACCAAATTCATGAGTAATAATTGCATCAGCTTGGACACTGTTATTAACTTGGATCTTTGTATGTATTATGTGAACCTAAACATTTCAAAGAGGTTATTTTCACTTTACAACATACTGTCACATATTAGGTTATGTACAGATATAGCGCAGTTGTTCAAGTGCTCATCTCAGAAAATATCAAGCCTTAATTCCTCAGCATCAACTTGTCTGACCATCCCCACTTGAATGGGCATTAATAGTGACATAAAATAGCAAACAAGAGATTGAGGTCATAAATCTTCAGACTTTAAGCATCTGAAATATACAAGACGGTGTACTTGCTTATCATCGACTTAGAGGCAACTGCGTGAATGATTGCAATATACGTTATAAAACTGAGGTCTTTACAGATACAGTCATGTAATAAAATTTACCATTTTGTTCATACTTGATATTTTGAAACTAATACTAAATGAGCTTGTTTACTGAAAGTATTGGAAGTAAAAACTTAATATAGAGGAGTACATATTGTATATTCAGGGGTAAAAGAACTAAGGGTTGTGTACTGTATTCAAATTTTATTTTTAATGTTGATTAGAGATTAGAAGTAAGCATATTTCTTACTATGAAGAGAGAACTGAAAGGAATTATTACTACAGTATTGAATTTAACAGGAATCTTAATTTGTATCCAAACAAGCTGGAAAACAGCATTGTCAAAAAGTTGTAAGATGAACCATATACTTTTCATACATGTAAATAGTATCTTCTATGAGAAAATATTATGGCTTAATGGAATTTATTTTTACATTTCATAGGGTGCAAGTCTCAACATACAGTACTGTCTTTCTGCCATAGTTTCAAAATAATAGTTTCTATTTTGCCTTGTTGTTTTACTTATTACCAATTGAAGTTTGATGGTTACCCCTAAGAAAGCGCAAATGAGGAATCACAGATATCAGTCACCTGGAATGCTCTTCCTTGGTGGAGAAGGAAGAAAAATCCATGATTACTTAGAAATGACTATAGTACTATACCATGATGGGTAGACTGCTCTTCACTCAATCAGCCAGGTTAAATCCCTTTGGACTGGTCAGTACTTGGATAGGTGTCCACCGGGGAATGCCACATGATCTTGGCACAGAACTGTTTGATTTGAGAGGTGACGGACCCTTGTTCGAGCTTATGGTGGGACGCTAGAAAAACTATCCAACCTTACTCCCTTGACTTCAATCCGTAACCACCCCCAAGTGAGGATTAATTGTGACAAAATGCAAAAAATTAAATATATATATATATATATATATATATATATATATATATATATATATATATATATATATATATATATATATATATATACCCCGCATAAAGGGATAGCTGATTAAAACAAGAACTTTTACTCCTGGTGATAGAAAAATACAAAGGACGGGATTCCCTCTTGCCTCGCTCCTCCCCATTTAGAAGACTTGAACGATACGCAGGGGGAACACAGACGGTATTCTTGCTCTCTCATGAGAAAATAATAATAATTTTTATTCAAACGAGATAAAATAAAAAATGTCTTAATTACGAAAAATTATACATAGACATGGTATGATTATACATGAATATTTTTAATGGTGACACGACATGTAATGATAATTATCAAGATGAGTTAGATTTAACTTTGAGATATGCGTAATTAGAATATAATTCACTCTTCTCCAATACCTCTCCCGGTGTAAACAAAACTATTAATTGAATGGCTGTTCTTATGTTTTTGTTACTTGAAATCGAAGTCTATATTTTGTTTTAGTGGAAGATGTGGCAGAATCATCCTGGTAGTATAATTCTTCATAATTTATTTTCGCTGTTCATAAGTTAATATTTTTGGCAGTCACATTATCAGCTAGAATGGTTTGATGGAAACTATCATTGTTTTTGTTTATTCATAAAAGACTCACCATGAGCTTTATGAATGAGGGCTATTCATCTTTTCAAAAGATGAACTCATATTATATTGATGTCATTGGCCCGATTTCTTAAAGAGTGTAAACCTAGGATACCATATTGTTAGTTAGCTAGACACACACAAATGGATTTTATAAACGCATCTGACGCGGTTTATGAAATCCATTTGTGTGTCTAGCTAACTAACAATATGGTATCTTAGGTTTACATTGTTTAAGAAATCGGGTCATTGATAGCGAATTTAGGTCAAGCTTCGTTTTAATGCGCCTTTCCTTAACTCGTTTTCAAATTCACCTTATTAGGGAAGGCAAGGCTTCAAATTAGAGTTAGGTTAATGAAAAGGGGTGCATAAAACGAATCTTTTCTATACTGTGTGTTGTTGAATTTAGCCTATTTGTGATTTGGGCCCACTTTGGGCATCCCTAAATATTCATGGCCCACTGTCCTCAGAAATGTGTAATGATGATGATAATATTATAATGCATATTAAAAAACTTTTTTTTTTTTTTTTAACTAAGCACTGGGCTGCATTCACTGTTCATACTTCAGATACATTGTAATGAAAACTCATATTGCACTTTTTTTTCTACTTTATGTAATTAAGTTTGGATTATACTCATGTCCCCTCCTGAGAACTGCCTATGGACCAAAGGTTGAAAACCACTGACCTAGGCCATTGCTTCTATCAAAACCGTCCTGAAAATATATAATTTCCGCCCTCAAAATATTCGAAACAAGTTTAATAGAGGACATATGCACAGGAATTTCCACTGCTTTCAAAATTCCTCGTGAATTACTAGTTTTGGCTAAGTTTTGGAACGCAATTGAAATTTTATAAAGTAAAAATGTCAAATCTAAGGTCAGTGTAATAAATAACGAAATATTTGCCCATTAATATTCGAGTGAAGCAGGGAATGTTATTTCATGACGTGACTTCCCAATCGAATATTGGCTGCTTAATGAAAATACTTTGATGAAAGAGTTATAATAGTGTAACTTATATCGAATTGTGTGAATAATTCAATATATATATATATATATATATATATATATATATATATATATATATATATATATATATATATATATATATATATATATATATATATATATATATACACAGTCCCCATCTTCCTCTCTTCTTCATGCCTTTGCCGATGATTCTACCCTTCACTTTTCCTCTGCCTTTTCTTCACAACCTTCATCTGTTACTCGTAATCAGTCTCGTAACACACTTTCTTCTACTCTTAACTCCGATTTGCAGAGAGTATCTGAATGGGGCACTCAAAATGTAGTTAAATTCAATGCCTCCATGACACAGTTTCTGGCTATCCCTTTATCTTCTTCTCCTCCTGATAACCCTATTGTCTTCGAAACTAATGAAATTTACCCTCTTAACTCCATCAATATATTAGGAATCCATATAGCCTCTAACTTGTCTAGGAGGAATCACATAATCCAAATTTCTAAATCTTCATCCAAAAAATTGGGGGTTTTGTTTCGTTTTCGTTATTATTTTTCCTCATTGCAGTTACTTAAAATTTACAAAGGTCTTATCCGCCCCTGCTTAGAATACTGCTCACACATCTGGGGTGCTTCTTCCTTTACTTATCTTCTTGATAGGGTTCAATCTAAGGCAGTCAGACTCATTAATGATCCTTCTCTTACTTCTAACCTGGATTCTCTCTCTCTTCTCCGTAAGGTATCTTCCCTTTCGCTTTTCTATCGCTACTACTTCCATCGCTGCTCTGATGAGTTGGCGAGTTGCATCCCTCCTCCACTGCCGAGGCCGCGTAACACTCGCCAAGCGGCCTCATCTCACAGGTACTGTGTCGAGATTTGTAGCTCGCGGATTGGTCGGTGCAGCGACTGCTTCTTCCCATCTACCTCCAGACTCTGGAACTCTCTTCCTCCTTCTGTCTTTCCTAGTTCTTATGACCTTTCATCCTTCAAAAAGCAGATCTATCGTCATCTCAGAGCCTAGTCCTCCATATCTCTGGGTCCTCTTTACTTTGACTGTTTTTTCTGTCTGTCGTTTTCCTTTGTGTGACATTACCTCATCTCTGCCTTGCCCTTAACTTTTTCTTTTCCTTCGTCTTGGTATTTTCTCGTGCCCGGGCCTTTGTTGATGAGGGCAGTTTCTGCCTATCCCGGTGTCACACTCTTAAAAAAAAAAAAAAAAAAAAAAATATATATATATATATATATATATATATATATATATATATATATATATATATATATATATATATATATATATATATATATATATATATATATATATATATATATATATTATTTTTTTTTTAAATAGAGAACGTATTGATTATCAAACATGTAATAGCAAATACTGAATAACACCCTTTTTCCTCCCCTTCCAATAGGGAAGTTAGGTTTGATCTGACAAAATAGCTTTCAACAAGAATTAAATCACCAACAGTGTAACTTGCGGACGGTAAAGTAAAATATGGAAGTTTATTTTACGATATTTTATTCCATGTTTTGTGTTATGTCGATC
>JAXCGZ010023650.1:27500-30990 GCA_037179515.1 Halocaridina rubra
CTAAGGTATTGCTTTGACTCCGCCACCATAAGGAAGCTTTGTAATGGATATATTTGTTTTAACCTTTCCAGTAAAGTATAAATTTTAACTTCAGGTCACATTTCTTTTATCACAATTTTTTATTCAGGCATGTTGTCTTCACTTTTTTTTTTTTTTTTTTAATGATTGTGACACCAGGACGGGCCAAAAGAAAAATTATAAAATAAAACCGCCCTAACCGGGCCTGGGCACGAAGAATACATAAAGAGAAACAGAGATGGAGAGTGTAACGACTTGTCAGATGTGAAGGGATAAAAGATGTGTGATGAATATCCAAGAATATTCAGTGTAGCTGTAGGCATAGAAAAAGTCAGAGACCGAAAAATTGTAGTGAAAGTTGGTCAGCGTCTCATTTAAAAGTCATTCAATTAATGATATCGGAAATATGTAGTGCAAACCTGGTTCCGTCCGGATGTGACGTATATAGTGAAAAGTTATAGTGTCTCATGTAAGGATTCAGATGGGACGTATATAGTGAAGGAAGTGATAGTGTTTTATTTAATGGAACAGATATGAACTTTATTGTGAAAGAAGTTTTTGCGTTTTGTATCACTATTAACCCCCATTATGGGGATGGACACAGGTTGGAGCTGGGGAATTATGGCTAGATGCCCTTCCTAACGCCCCGATGTGTGCTTGATCGCGGGTCTGTCACTATCCAAGTTGAGTAGTCTAACCACTAGCTTCCGCGGTCTCCCTTTTCTAGTGAAAGAAGATATAGTGTCTACTGTAAGGGACCAGATGGATTATTTATAGTGAAAAAGACGATTGTGCCTTACTGAAAGGATAAAATTGTACATTAATAGTGAACACATGTTAGTATCTCATTAATAATGCAAGTATAGCAAGAGCGTTTTTGTCTAAGAGATTAGTTGGGGCTTTAATGGTGAAAATGCAATTGTGTGTCGCGTAAGGGATACGATGCGACGTTTATAGTGAAAATAGTGATAGTGCCTTATCTATACGATGAGCTCTAACGTTTATAAGGAAAAAATAGTAATGTTTAATTTAAAGTGTGAAATGGGACGCTTATTTTGAAAGCTCGATAGTGTTTCATACAAGGAATCAGGTGGAAGATTTATAGTGAAAATGCGAGTGTCTCAGTCACTGAATGAAATGGGTCGTTTATAGTGAAAGATATAATGGTGTTTCATGTATGCGAGCAGAGATCGAAATTCAAGTACAAATGTGATAGTGTGTACTTAATAGCATCATTTGGCGAATTATATGATGAAAATATAATGTTTCATGTAAGGGATCAGAGATGGAAAGTTTATAGTGAAATGTAATATTGTCTCATTTAATGAATCATATGGACGTTTATTGTGAAAAGGTGGGACGTTAATAGTGAATAAGGCGATAGTGTCACATTTAAGGAATCAGAAATCGGAAGTTCATTGTTCCATATATATTCACTTAAATTCCATTCTCAGGTCATTTTCTCCCGATATCGTGACTTTTATGGGATGCAGAGTATGGGGGGGGGGGAGGCACTTCCATACATTAACTTTCAGCCTCTTGTCTGGAATTTTACCTTTGACCCGTTTCTTAATGACCTGCGTGACCTGTCAGCACCTCAGATGAAAAAGCACCGAGCTGTGGATTGAGCCATCAAAACCGAGTCACACCTGTCGTTCAAAACACATTCTCGTCTCACGATCCACCAATTAAAACACAATTTCAAAGAAGCTCTCTCTTCTGATTGGCTAGTGTGGCCGTTTAGTACAAGTGTACAAAAGTACTTGAGTGTGATATCCTACAATGGGGCGTATGGCTTGCTAACTAACCCCTTTGGAGCCCAAATAAAAGGATTTGAGATCAATTACCCTCTTCTTCTTAAGAGAGAGAGAGAGAGAGAGAGAGAGAGAGAGAGAGAGAGAGAGAGAGAGAGAGAGAGAGAGAGAGAATATATGTATATACAGGGGTTCTGATCCCTTCCATATGGTGTTCCAAAAGAAAGCTTCTTAGTCCCTTGTTTTCTTTTAAGGAAGGATTTTCTATGGTATTGTATGGGATTGTCGTCTGGTAAATCTCATATTATTACACAGAGAGATTATTATTATTATTATTATTATTATTATTATTATTATTATTATTATTATTATTATTATTATTATTATTATTATTATTATTATTATTATTATTATTATTATTATTATTATTATTTGCTGCTATTATCTTTGCATATAACGAGAACCAAACATATTCACTTAGGGAAAAATGTGTACATTTGAGGTTGTGCATCAGCTCTCTCTCTCTCTCTCTGAAATTTATAAAAAAGTAATGGGTACTCTAATATATCTAAATAGGGTAAAAGACTCATTTGAAACATCAACTCGTATAATAATTGTCCAGTCCTTAGCTATGAGTTTAAGGACTGTTTAAGGACTGTCTTATGTACAAATAAGACTCAATTACAAAGAATACAAAAGTTACAAAACTTTGCAGCACGAGTGGCTGTTGGCAATGTAAGAAAATACGAGCACATCTCTCCTGTTTTAAAAGATCTAGAATGGATGAAGATTAGAGATAAATATGTTTTTGATATATGTACCTTTGTTTTTAATATACTAAGAAACAATCTTCCTGATTGCTTGTATAATTTTTCTACAGTAAGCTCAGTTACCGGGTTAACTACCCGTCAAGGGGAAGATTTATTAGTACGAAGGTCTAAAACTGATATTGGCTCAAGAGATATAAACATTCGTGGACCTCATTTATATAATCAGCTTCCCAGAGAACTAAAAAATGCTGGTTCAGTGTATACTTTTAAATATAATCTTAAGAAGTTACTCTTAAAGGAAGATTTTACTTGTAAATTTTAATAGTACACTCATCTTTATGATTTGTTTGTTTTAGTATGTCTATTTTTTTTTATTTATTCAGATAACTGTGCATGGGGACATGTGCACATGGGCACTCCCAGTCATATTGCAGTTGATAACATTACAATCTATGTGGTTATGTATAAATAACATACTAATAGAATTTGCAATTAATTTAAAATATCATAGCAAGTAATTAATAATAAAATATAGTGTAATAATTGAAGAGTACTTGAAGAGTAATCATTGTGACAATATTTTCAATAGCCCTTGTTGAGTGCTATCATTTAAATTCCGTTTCACTTTTCAACAGTACTACTGCAGACAATTTGAAGCAGATATAGAATAACAATTTTCAGGTTAGAATAATAAGTAGGTACATACATATATATATACACACACATACATACACACATATATATTATATATATATATATATATATATATATATATATATATATATATATATATATATATATATATATATATATATATATATATATATATATATATATATGCATGCATTAATTAGATGAGCAATAGAAACACCACTGGGGCTTCATAGCCATACATATCAAGGAGAGAGAGAGAGAGAGAGATAGAGAGAGAGAGTTTGTGGTACTTAT
>JAXCGZ010023651.1:0-30947 GCA_037179515.1 Halocaridina rubra
AATGTGCTACATAAGTCATGATTTTACCGTAATTAACTCAATTTAGTCTTTTAAAGAAACGAGAGAAGTAGATGAATTAATGTTTTGATTTAAACTGACTTTTGATCTTAATTAATGTTTGATATTAGTTTCACACTGGAATTATGGTTGTTTAAACATAAGAATATGTTTGTATTACAGATTTCCAACAAGGAAATAGACCCTGCATGCTCTAGTTGTCTGTAAAAGTACTCTATATATGTTATGTTTGTGTAATTTGTATAGGAATTCTTAGAAAATAGCTTAAATAATTCGGCCCCATTTCTATTGTAAACTAATGTTAGCTAGGAGATGTCCAAGAGCTCCCGGAAAATTAGCCCATGCTTCGACTGAAATAAGAGATATTTCAGTTTTGGTTGGGAGGGATGTCGTATGACTTCCGTCATGCTGAAGCCAGTCCGTCATGCTGAAGCCAGTCCGTCATGCTGAAGCCAGAATCTGAAACTTGTAACAGATCTTGAGGGGTAACGGTTGGTCGAGGGCACAGAGATTTTATTACAATGTTTGTAGAAAGTGTCAAGGAGATATATGACCGGAACCGTGAGACTTAGGATCTGGCATCGAGAAGGGCAGGAAAGGCCAGGAAGTTAGCCATTTCCTAAACCTCAAGAAACATAAACCTGTGGCCCATACGTATGTACATGCCCTGGAGAGATGCCCAATAGCTCCTCCCCCGGAAGTAGGCGGGATTCCACTTTGAACCTGGCGTTGATTGGCAGGACTAGATATCCCTTGATTTCATTGGCAGATTGGATGTCGAGCCACGCCCTGCCCCTGGGGGTATTTCAAGAACCACCCAGGGCAGACACAGTTAGTTAGAGTTAGAGACCGGGCCTTGCCAGCAGCAGAGTTAAAACAGTACAGCTGAGTTAGCCTCCCCCTCTTGGGGGTAGGACTCAGGGATTAGTCGTGACAGGAACTGTAGTAATAGGAGCTGAGTACATAGATGTTAAAATAAGAATAAACTGTGAATAAGAAGATGTCTTTCACCAACCACGCTACCATAATTATAAGTATATATACGTAGGAGGAAAATCCTTACGTCATTATTATTATTATTATTACTATTATTATTATTATTATTATTATTATTATTATTATTATTATTATTATTATTATTATTATTATTATTATTGGCAACAATAATTTTCCTTTGATGATGATTGTGGAGATTATTATTATTATTATTATTATTATTATTATTATTATTATTATTATTATTATTATTATTATTATTATTATTATTATTATTGTTATTATTAAGGGCTCATCACTGTTTGTACATCTGTTGGTTTATTTACTTTAATAACTGTGTACAGGGACCTTCCCTAGTTGGCTGGGACCAAGAGAGTGTGGGGGGTTGGGTAGAACAGAATGTTGGAGAGAGAGAGAGAGAGAGAGAGAGAGAGAGAGAGAGAGAGAGAGAGAGAGAGGAGAGAGAGAGAGAGAGAGAGAGAGAGAGAGAGAGAGAGAGAGAGAGAGAGAGAGAGAGAGAATCTTTAATTAACTCTGTCCATTCAACCAAAACTACATTATTTATTGTAAAAATAATGGTTTAATTACAAATTCGTAATAATAATAATAATAATAATAATAATAATAATAATAATAATAATAATAATAAAATAAAAATAATAATAATAATAATAATAATAATAATAATATCTAAGGAAAATATTTGGAATAGACATCATGAAAGTAATGCAGAGGTATATTAAAACCCAGCAGAGAGCTGGATATTCATTACACATCTTTTATAATCCCTTCACATCTGACAGGTCACTGCACTCTCCATCTCTTTATCTCTTTACAGCCTGATAAAGGCTGTTTTATTTTATCATTTTTAGCCCGTCCTGGTGTCATAATCATCTTTAAAAAAAAAAAAAAAAAAAAAATTAGGTGTCCTACTTCGCGGATATTCACCTATTGCGGCTGGTTCCGGAACCGAAACCCAGCGATAAAAGAGGGATTACTGTATATATATATATATATATATATATATATATATATATATATATATATATATATATATATATATATATATATATATATATATATATATATATATATATATATATATATATATATATATATATATATATATATATACAGTGTTACCCCGGTTATTCGCGCTTCTTGGTTCGCGTTCTCACTCTATCGCGGTTTTTTTTTTATAAATTATTATTTTATTTTATGGGTATACGCAAAAATATTAAAATATTGAAAAAAAACATTTTCAGTATTTTCATTTTTTTTTTTTATTTACGTTGCATGCTGTTATTTATAAGGTAAAGGGTGTTTTTTTAACAGTGCAGGGAGGGTTTATACAGTTTGTAAACGAAAAAATAATTGTAAATGAGTATGTGTGTGACGTCATCATCACCTCATTCATGGTAATATTATCTATGACTTTCATAAAAATTTACGTTGCTTGCTGTTATTTATAATGCAAAGGGTGTTTTTTTAACAGTGCAGGGAGGGTTTATACAGTACGTAAACGAAAAAATAATTGTAAATGAGTATGTATGTCACGTCATTATCGCCTCATTCACCGTAATTTTATCTATCACTTTCATAAAAATTTACGTTGCTTGCTGTTATTTATAATGTAAAGGATGTTTTTTTAACAGTGCAGGGAGGGTTTATACAGTACGTAAACGAAAAAATAATTGTAAATGAGTATGTATGTCACGTCATTATCACCTCATTCACCGTGATTTTATCTATCACTTTTATAAAAATTTACGTTGCTTGCTGTTATTTATAATGTAAAGGGTGTTTCCTTAACAGTGCAGGGAGGGTTTATACAGTATGTAAACGAAAAAATAATTGTAAATGAATATGCATGTTACGTCATTATCACCTCATTCACCGTAATTTTATCTATCACATTCATAAAAATTTATGTTGCTTCCTGTTATTTATAATGTAAAGGGTGTTTCTTTAACAGTGCAGGGAGGGTTTATACAGTACATAAACGAAAAAATAATTGTAAATGAGTATGTATGTCACGTCATTATCACCTCATTCACCGTAATTTTATCTATCACTTTCATAAAAATTTACGTTGCTTGCTGTTATTTATAATGTAAAGGGTGTTTTTTTAACAGTGCGGGGAGGGTTTATACTGTGTAAACGTAAAAATATATTAAAATATCTATGTACATATAGGCGGATCCTACTTCGCGGATTTCCTGGTTCACGGCGGGTCCCGGAACCGAACTACCGCAATAAGTGAGGCAACACTGTATATATGTATATATATATATATATATATATATATATATATATATATATATATATATATATATATATATATATATATATATATATATATATATATAATGTTGGCAGATTGAATGTAGGAGTGAATGGGAATTGCTTGAAGAAGTTAATAGTTTTAATTATCTGGGGTCGCATGTATCAAAGAGTGGACAAGCGGATGTCGAGGTAATTTACAGAGTGAAGGAAGCAAGTAAATATCTAGGTGAGTTGAAAACTGTAATGAGAAATAAATATTTGGGAATGAATGCAAAGAGGATATATGGAGGTGTGATTGTGCGAACAGCATTGTATGGTGAGAGACTTGGAATATTAGAGAGAATGAAAGGAACAAGTTGAATGTAATGGAGATGAGGTGTTTGAGAGGTAGAATTGGTGTATCTAGAATAGAGTAAGAAATGTGGATGTCAGGCAGAGAATGGGTGTTGGAATGAACCTGACGGATAGGTTAGATCAGAGTGTGTTGAGTTGGTTTGGAGACATGGAAAGGATGAGTGATGAACGAACAGTGAAGAGTGTGGAGTGCAGAAGTGATTGGAGTTAGGTCAATAGGGAGACCTAGAAAGAGATGGATGGATGGTGTGAAAAGAGTACTGAATGCATGTGGAATGTCAGTGAAACAGGGAAGAGTGCGTGCAATAGATAGGAATGACTGGAGGAAGATTGTGCATTTATGACGCGGCCCAAAGGGATTTCTCGCAACTGCTAGCTCAGTGAACTGTGATGAACGGGTGTAAGGGGAGTTGCCATGTGATGAAATGGTGGTGGTAAACCAGCTGCAGCTGTCGGGCCTCATTGTAGAGCATACTTGCCCACCTACCTTGAGGGTGACCCAAGTAGGGTGGAAGGGAGGAAGACATGGCAACCCTATATCCCCAAGGAAAGTAATACCCGTGATAAACGAGGGATTACTGTATATATATACAGTGATCCCTCGTTTATCGCGAGGGTTAGGTTCTGGGACCTGTCGCGATAGGTGAATTTTCGCAAAGTAGGAACACCTTAAAAAAAAAAAAAAAAAAAAAATTAAGATTATTGTGACACCAGGATGGACCAAAAAATTATAAAATAAAATAGCCTTTATCAGGCTGTAAAGAGAAACAGATGGAGAGTGTAATGAACTGTCAGATGTGAAGGGATTATAAAAGATGTGTAATGAATATCCAGCTCTCTGCTGGGTTTTAACACAGTGTTCCCCCGGTTATTAGCGTTTCTTGGTTCGCGTTCTCACTGTATCGCAGTTTTTTTTTTTATAAATTACTATTTTACTTTATGTGTATATGCAAAAATATTAAAATATTAAAAAAAAAAAATTCTCAGTATTTTAATTTTTTTTATTGAAAAAAACATATTTCATTATCTAATTGATAAAAAAAATTTATTTCCCAGCCTACGAATAATAAAACAGTAAAAAATAGTAAAAAACATAAATTTAGATAGATAGATACGTTTATTGACCACCTCTTGTGAAAAGTACAGTATAATCCTTACAAAAGGAATATTTGGTTCAAATTACAGTGAATAAATACAATAGATTTTGTACCATCATCAAATAAGTAAATGAATTTTAAATTAATATATATTGTACTAATAACTGAATGATATACGTACGTACAGCATAACTCAGTATTGCATCATGCGAAATAGTGTTCGATAGCGTACAATGTATTGGGGTCGCAGCTACGTGAGCTAGTATATATATTTATATTTCCAGTAGTTTCATGATTTTATTGATAAAAAAAAAAGTATTTACTGCATTAGCCTAAGAATAATAAAACAGTAAAAAATAGTAAAAAACATAAATACTAACAGTATTGCAACATGTAAAATACGATACCGCTATCAGCGTTTCGGACAAAGACTCGTTCAGTCTAACTCACGTGTGTGCCGTTCACGTTGTGCTTATTAAAAATTTTGCTTGTGTTCGATAGCGTACAATGTATTGGGGTCGCAGCTACGTGAGCTAGAATATATATTTATATTTCCAGTAGTTTCATGATTTTATTGATAAAAAAAGCGTATTTCTTAGTCTAAGAATAATAAAACAGTAAAAAATAGTAAAAAACATAAATACTAACAGTATTGCAACATGTAAAATACGATACCGCTAACAGCGTTTCGGACAAAGGCTTCCACCATCTTCCATTGTCTTGCCTCACTCGTGTGCGCCATTCATGTTATGCTTATTATTATTAATATTTTTGCTTGAGATTTTTTTACTCGCATAGTTTAACCTTTGCAATGCCTCCCAAGCATCCTTCATCTTCTAAGGCTTCTTGTAAAGTGGCAAAGGAAAATGTTAACCATTGTAGATAAAGTGAAACTCTTAGATATGTTGAAAGAAGGAAAAATGTTTGTGGATGTCGGCCGCTATTTTACGTTAATGTAAAAATTATTGTAAAATACTGTACCTATGTATGTCACGTCATCATCACCTCATTCACGGTAAGTTTTCCTATCACTTTCATAAAAAAATTACGTTGCTTGCTGTTATTTATAATGTAAAGGGTGTTTTTTTAACAGTACAGGGAGGGTTTATAGTGTAAACGTAAAAAGAAATTAAAATATCTATGTACATATAGGCTGATCCTACTCCGCGGTTTTCCTGGTTCGCGCCGGGTCCCAGAACCGAACTACCACAATAAGGGGGTGAACACTGTACAGTATATTAATTACAAGATGATGGTACATACTGTAATTTAAATAAAAATGTACTTCATCTTTAGGATACTTGAAATAACTTACCAGCTTACGTGTATATTTTTATATTTATCATTTCTCTCATTCATCTATTCTGGCAACACTGATAGTTGCAGTGAGGAAGAGGATACATACGTTTTGTCACACTTCCGTATCAGCTGATGCTCCTTCACACACTATTTCCTTGACGATATTATATTGAAAATATGTTTGTCGTTTGTTCTTAATGCTTTTTTTCAATTTTCTTCATAATATCCAATCGCATTAAGCAGTAGAAGAGTAGGAGGATGGCGGAAAAGTGCCTCCGAGGCGGTCAATTTTTTACTAAAATAAATTTTTTTTTTCTAATTTATTTGCATGGGCGCTATTCGCGAATTTCATATTTTTTTACTATTATTTTTTAGGGGCGTTATTGCAATTTTGCTGATAAAAAAAAATGCGGAAAAAAGGAACAAGGTGTATATATATATATATATATATATATATATATATATATATATATATATATATATATATATATATATATATATATATATATATATATATATATATATATATATATATATATTAATATAAACAGTGTTACCCCGGTTATTCGGGCTTCTTGGTTCGCGTTCTCACTCTATCGCGGGTTTTTTTTGGATAAACTATTATTTTATTTTATGGGTATACGCAAAAATATTAAAATATTGAAAAAAAAAAAATTTCAGTATTTTCATTTTTTTTTATTGAAAAAAAATTTCCATTATTTAATTGATAAAAAAAAAATTATTTCCCAACCACCGAATAATAAAACAGTAAAAAAATAGTAAAAAACATAAATTTAGATAAACGTACATACAGTATAACTCACAGTACAGGGTATTGCATCATGCGAAACAGTGTCCGATAGCGTACAATGTATTGGGGTCACAGCTACGTGATCTAGCATATATATTTATATCAGAATGATGATCATCACCTCATTCACGGTAAGTTTACCTATCATGTACAAATGTATGTCACGTCATCATCACCTCATTCACCGTAATTTTATCTATCACTTTCGTAAAAATTTACGTTGCGTGCTGTTATTTATAATGTAAAGGGTGTTTTTTTAACAGTGCAGGGAGGGTTTATACAGTTTGTAAACGAAAAAATAATTGTAAATGAGTATGTGTATCACGTCATCATCACCTCATTCATCGTAATTTTATCTATAACTTTCATAAAAATTTACGTTGCTTGCTGTTATTTATAATGTAATGGGTGTTTTTTTAACAGTGCAGGGAGGGTTTATACAGTACGTAAACGAAAAAATAATTGTAAACGAGTATGTATGTCACGTCATTATCACCTCATTCACCTTAATTTTATCTATCACTTTCATAAAAATTTACGTTGCTTGCTGTTATTTATAATGCAAAGGGTGTTTTTTTAACAGTGCAGGGAGGGTTTATACAGTACGTAAACGAAAAAATAACTGTAAATGAGTATGTATGTCACGTCATTATCACCTCATTCACCGTAATTTTATCTATCACTTTCATAAAAATTTACGTTGCTTGCTATTATTTATAATGTAAAGGGTGTATTTTTAACAGTGCAGGGAGGGTTTATACAGTACGTAAACGAAAAAATGATTGTAAATGAGTATGTGTGTCACGTCATCATCACCTCATTCATCGTAATTTCATCTATCACTTTCATAAAAATTTACGTTGCTTGCTGTTATTTATAATGTAAAGGGTGCTTTTTTAACAGTGCAGGGAGGGTTTATACAGTACGTAAACGAAAAAATAATTGTAAATGAGTATGTATGTCACGTCATTATCACCTCATTCACCGTAATTTTATCTATCACTTTCATAAAAATTTACGTTGCTTGCTGTTATCTATAATGTTAAGGGTGTATTTTTTAACAGTGCAGGGAGGGTTTATACAGTACGTAAACGAAAAATAATTGTAAATGAGTATGTATGTCACGTCATTATCACCTCATTCACCTTAATTTAATCTATCAATTTCATAAAAATTTACGTTGCTTGCTGTTATTTATAATGTAAAGGGTGTTTTTTTAACAGTGCAGGGAGGGTTTATACAGTGTAAACGTAAAAATATATTAAAATATCTATGTACATATAGGCGGATCCTACTTCGCGGATTTCCTGGTTCGCGCCGGGTCCCGGAACCGAACTACCGCGATAAGTGAGGCAACACTGTATATAAAGCGAACCCTCGCGGGTCTTTATGGTGAGCTTTTTTTTCGTAGTATATGCGAGAATATTAAAATATTAAAAAATTTATATTTTCAGTATTTTCATTATTTTCATTGAAAACATTATTTTTTCATTACTTGATTGATAAACAATTTATTTCCCAGCCTAAGAATAATAAAACAGCAAGAAATAGTAAAAAACCATAAATTAAAACATGTAAATCTGCACCACAGAAAGTACGATACCGGTATCGGCGTTTCGGAAAACGCAAAGAGTAGCACCTACGTGAGCTAGCACATATTAAAATTTTCAGTACACCTTGTTCCTTTTATACGCGATTTTTTTATCCACGAAATTGCAATAACGCCCCCCAAAAATAATAGTAAAAAACTAGGAATTCGCGGATAACGAAAAAAAAAAAAATTATTATTGTGACACCAGGATGGACCAAAAAATGATAAAATAAAACAGCCTTTATCAGGCTGTAAAGAGAAACAGATGGAGAGTGTAATGACCTGCCAGATGTGAAGGGATTATAAAAGATGTGTAATGAATATCCAGCTCTCTGCTGGGTTTTAATATACCTCTGCATTACTCTCATGATGTCTATTCCAAAAATTCTCCTTAGATCTTATTATTATTATTATTATTATTATTATTATTATTATTATTATTAACAATAATTTTCCTTTGATGATGATTGTGGAGATTATTATTATTATTATTATTATTATTATTATTATTATTATTATTAATATCATTACTATTACGAATTTGTAATTAAACCATTACTTTTAAAATAAATAATGTAGTTTTCCTTGAATGAACAAGAGTTAATTAAAGATCTCTCTCTCTCTCTCTCTCTCTCTCTCTCTCTCTCTCTCTCTCTCTCTCTCTCTCTCTCTCTCCAACATTCTAGTCTACCCAATAGGGTGGGTGTATATATAATGTATAATGATGACGATCTTTTCTTATCGTAATCCTCTTTGTACTGGTGGAAGAAGCCTCCGCGGGCGCTTATTTACTGTATTTAAGAAAAAAAAAAAATTTAATTTAATACAGTAAATAAGCGCCGGCGGAGGCTTCTTCCACCAGTACAAAGAGGATTACGATAAGAAAAGATCATCATCATTATACATTATATATACACCCACCCTACCTCTGTCATATGTCTATCTAATCTACATTTAAAGGTGTCTAAGGTATTGGCATTTATTATCCTACTAGGAATACTCTATGGTATTACCAAGCCAATTTTCACCAAATTCCCTTCTGAACCTAAATTTATCAAGATTATATCCATTACTCATTACGAGTTCTGGTTTGATCATGAATTTTTAAAACTTTATTAATATCACCCTTGTTAATCCCTTTAAACCATTTATACACCTCAATCATATCCCCCCTAACTCTGTGCCTCTCTAGAATATGTAGATTAAGTTTTTTAATCTGTCATATGGTAAATTTAGGAATAGCATAATTAATTTTTTTGTTTGTTTTTTAGTCTTGCTTTGGTTATCTATAATTCTTATTTTATCTTTGTATACATTTGCAGATAGAGGTTCGTTCTCCTGCATCCTCCTCCTCTTCTACCACATAAGTTACTTGCTCACTGCCACCATGCATGTCCCAGTGTACTGTATAACTGTTACCACTGCATAATAGAGTAAAGTATAGTAATGTATGTTAATTTCTAACTGTAAAGAGAATATGAATATCTTTTGTATACTCTTAAAATAGATACAGGGCTTTCTGCTTTGCTATGTAGTAATAAAATATGTTTTTTACTTAACTTATATCTTTGGCATGGTGTGTCTATGTAAGGTTTGGAACGTATCTATGCCCTTTATCATTGTTTCCTATGGAAAATAACTAGTTTTTTCAAGCGATTTTCCATTTACCCGACACTTCTGAGAACCTATCTAGGCGTTATTCTGAGAACTAGGTGTATATTGATTTTTTAATTGATAAAAAATGTATTTCCTAACCTAAGAATAATAAAACAGTAAAAAATTGTAAAAAACATAAATTTAAACATGTAACTCACAGTATTTCACCATGTAAAATATGATACTGGTATCAGCGTTTCGGAAAAGGAAAAGGGTCGCACCTATGTGAGCTAGTACATATTAATATTTCCAGTATTTTCATTATCTTATTGATAAAAAAAAGTATTTTCTAGCCTAAGAATAATAAAACAGTAAAAAATAGTTAAAAACATAAATTTAAACATATAACACAGTATTGCACCACATAAAATACTGTACGATAGCGTACACTGTATTGGTGTCTTGGAGAACGCAAAGGTTCGCACCTACGAGAGATAGTTCGTGGGATGCTATTGGCTGAAAGGGTGGGAGACAACGAATCAAAGAATTGTTTTTTGTATGTTCTGTATTATGGGGTCTGATCGGCTTTTTGATTGAAGCTTGGTTCTCCCAGCAACTTCCATTGTTTCGCCTCACCCGTTCAGTCTAACTCACATGTGCGCCGTTCGCGTTCTGCTTCTTAATACGTTGTGCTTGTGATTTTTTTTACTCACGTTTTTCAACCTCTGCAATGCCTCCCAAGCGTCCTTCATCTTCTATGGCTTCTGGTAGTAAGCTTAAGCAGAAAAGGATGTTGACCATAGCAAATAAGGTAAACCTGTTAGATATACTGAAGGAAGAAAGAAGGTTCGCGGATGTCGGCCACCATTTTGTACTCGAATCTACTGTTTGCTACATCAAAAAGGACGAGGCAAATATCAGGAAAACAGCGACTATTTAATTTAGTAAAACAGCGAAGAGGGTCGTAACACCCCGAAATAAGATAATAGTGCGGATGGAATCAGCTTTGGCCCTGTGGATTGCTGATTGCAGAAAGAAGAACATCAGCGTAGACAGCAATATCATAAAAACAAAGGCAAAGAAGCTGTACGATACATTCGCTGCAAACGAACCCGACGACGACAATGGCGACCGTGGAAAGGAGGAGAGAACAAGATATCGACGACCCACAACCAGGACCCTCCAGCGATTGTCCATCGAGGAAATAATCATTCATGGCAAGCAAGGGATGGTTCGCCAAATTTCAAAAATGCTATAGCCTAAAAAGCATTTCCGTTTATGGCGAAGCTGCCTCTGCAGATACAGCTACAGCTGAAGATTATGTGAACAATGACTTTAAGGAAATTATCGCCTAAGGGGATTATGCTCCTGAGCAAGTGCTTAACATGGATGAGACTGAGTTATTTTGGAAGAGAATGCCGTCTTGCACTTTTCTCTTCAAAGAAGAAGCTAAAGCCCCGGCATTTAAAGCGCACAAAGACCGCGTTACCCTCATCTTGTGAGGGAATGCTCCGGGCTTCATGTTAAAGCCCTGGCTTATCTACAGTCTAAGAACCCTGGGGCTTTGAAGAATAAGAATCTGCTGCCAGTGTATTGGATGCATAACCCTAAGGCCAGGACCACAAAAAGCCTCATATCGGACTGGTTTCACCAATGCTTTATCCCTCAGGTCAAAATTTATCTTGCGGAAAAGGGCCTTGAATTTAAAGTCCTTCTTTTGATGGATAATTCTGGTGACCACGAAACTGATCTCCAATATGATGGTGTTCAAGTAGAGTTCCTGCCACCGAATACAACTTCACTGATTCAGCTAATGGATCAAGGCATTATTCATGCGTTCAAGGCCCTCTACACACGAAATGCCCTCGCGAACCTGGTTGAATCCATGGAATCGGACAAAGAATTCTTAATGAAGACTTACTGGCGTAACTACTACACGATTGCTACATGCCTTCAAAATATTCAGAATGCAATCAAAGAGATGAAGCCGGCCACAATCAATGCCACCTGGAAGAAATTGTGGCCCGAAGTCATCTACGACTACAAGGGATTCGCTCCTGACAAAGTCCATGACTTGGCAGTTGTTAAAGCCGTGAAGTTGGCTGCACTTCTAGGAGGAGAAGGCTTTGAAGATATGACTCACGAATACGTGAATGAACTGATTGACTGCCACTCGCAGCCTTTGACTGATGAAGACTTGGAGGAAATGACAAAATCAGAGAGCGAAGAAAAGGAAGAAAAACAACCAAAGGAAATGCACAAATAAATCGAAGAACCTGACCTTACACTCGAACGTCTGGCAGCCATGTATGAACATGTGAAAGCAGTCCAACAACTTTCGCAAGACCACCACGATAATATGGTTCATTCGGTGACCTTCTGCAATTTTCTCGACAATGCCATGATTCCTTACAAGATCATCTTCCAACAAAAGAAGAAACAGCAACAGCAACTCCCCATTACCATGATCTTCTCTCGCAAAAAGCAGCCGTAAAGTTGTCACTGACTGCAGAATAATTTCCTCTGGAGTCTATACACGTCATCACCACCTCATTCACGGTAAGTTTACCTATCACGTCTATATAAATTTATGCTTGCATGCTGTTATTTATAGAATAGAGGGTGGTTTTTTTACAGTACAGCGAGGGTTTATACAGTAAAGGTAAAAATAAATGTAAAATACCTATGTATATGAGTATGTCACGTCATCATCACCTCATTCACGGTAAGTTTACCTATCGCTTTCATATAAATATGAGCTTGCACGCTGTTATTAATAAAGTAAAGGGTGGTTTTTTAACAGTGCAGGAAGGGTTTATACAGTAAAGGTAAAAATAAATGTAAAATACCAATGTATATATTGTGATCCTACTCCGTGGATTTTCACCTATCGCGGCCGGTCCCGGAACCGAACCCCCGCGATAAACGAGGGATCACTGTATATATATATATATATATATATATATATATATATATATATATATATATATATATATATATATATATATATATATATATATATATATATATATATATATTAACACATCTTGTTCCTTTTACTCGCGATTTTTTTATCTGCGAAATTGCAATAACGCCCCCGAATAATAATAGTAAAAAATTCGAATTTCGCAAATGACGCCCCCCCCCAAAAAAAATTTTTTACTTATTTTTTTTTTTAGTAAGCGCCCGCGGAGACTTCTTCCACCAGTACAAAGAGGATTATGATAAGAAAAGATCATCATCATTATATATTATATATACACCCACCCTACCTCTCTCATATGTCTATCTAATCTACATTTGAAGGTATCTAAGGTATTGGCATTTATTATCCTACTAGGAATACTCTACGGTATTACCAAGCCAATTTTCACCAATTTCCATTCTGAACCTAAATTTATCAAGATTAAATCCATTACCCATTACGAGTTCTGGTTTGATCATGAATATTTAAAACTTTATTAATATCACCCTTGTTATTCCCTTTAAACCATTTATACACATCAATCATATCCCCCCTAACTCTGCGCCTCTCTAGAGAATGTAGATTAAGTTTTTTAATCTGTCATATGGTAGATTTAGGCATTGCATAATTAATTTTGTTTTTTGTTTTTTAGTCTTGCTTTGGTTATTGATAATTTGTATTTTATCTTTGTATACATATGCAGATAGAGGTTCGTTCTCCTGCATCCTCCTCCTCTTCTACCACATAAGTTACTTGCTCACTGCCACCATGCATGTCCCAGTGTACTATATAACTGTTGCCCACTGCATAATAAAGTACAGTAATGTATGTTAATTTCTAGCTGTAAAGTGAATATGAATATCTTTTGTATACTCTTAAAAATAGATACAGGGCTTTCTGCTTGCTATGTAGTAATAAAATATGTTTTTTACTTATATTCTATGTAAGGTTTGGAACGTATCTATGCCCTTTATCATTGTTTCCTATGGAAAATGACTCGTTTTTTCACGCGATTTTCCAATTACCCGAAACTTCTGAGAACCTATCTAGGCGTTATTCTGAGAACTAGGTATATATATATATATATATATATATATATATATATATATATATATATATATATATATATATATATATATATATATATATATATATATATACACAGTGTTACCCCGGTTATTCGCGTTTCTTGGTTCGCGTTCTCACTGTATCGCAGTTTTATTTTGGCCAAAATATATATATATATATATATATATATATATATATATATATATATATATATATATATATATATATATATATATATATATATATATATTTTTTTTTTTTTTTTTTTTTTTTTTTTTTTTTTAAGATTATTGTGACACCAGGATGGGCCAAAAAATGATTAAATCAAGCAGACTTTATCAGGTTGTAAAGAGGAACAGAGATGGAGAGTGTAATGACCTGTCAGATGTGAAGGGATTATAAAAGATGTGTAATGAATATCCAGCTCTCTGCTGGGTTTTAATATACCTCTGCATTACTTTCATGATGTCTATTCCAATAATTCTGCTTAGATCTTATTATTATTATTATTATTATTATTATTATTATTATTATTATTATTATTATTATTGGCAACAATAATTTTCCTTTGATGATGATTGTGGAGATTATTATCATCATCATCATTATTATTATTATTAAGGGCTCATCATTGTTTCTACATCTGTTGGTTTATTTACTTTTAATAACTGTAAAGTGCCCCTCCCTAGTTGGCTGGGACAAAGAGAGTGTGGGGGGTTGGGTAGAATAGAATGTTGGAGAGAGAGAGAGAGAGAGAGAGAGAGAGAGAGAGAGAGAGAGAGAGAGAGAGGAGAGAGAGAGAGAGAGAGAGAGAGAGAGAGAGAGAGAGAGAGAGAGAGAGAGAGAGAGAGAGAGAGAGAGAGAATCTTTAAGTAACTCTTGTTCATTCAACCAAAACTACATTATTTATAGTAAAAATAATGGTTTAATTACGAATCCGTAGTAATAATGATGATGGTAATAATAATAATAATAGAAATAATAATAATAATAATAATAATGATAATAATAATAATAATAATAATCTCCCCAATCATCATCAAAGGAAAATTATTGTTGCCAATAATAATAATAATAATAATAATAATAATAATAATAATAATAATAATAATAATAATAATAATAAGATCTAAGGAGAAGTTTTAGAATAGACATCATGAAGGTAATGCAGAGGTATAGTAAACCCAGCAGAGAGCTGGATATTCATTACACATCTTTTATAATCCCTTCACATCTGACAGGTCATTACACTCTCCATCTCTGTTTCTCTTTACAGCCTGATAAAGGCCGTTTTATTTTATAATTTTTGGCCTGTCCTGGTGTCATAATCATCTTAAAAAAAAAAAAAAAAAAATATTTTAAAGGCTGATCCTCCTTCGCGATTTTCCTGGTTCGCGCCAGGTCCCCGAACCGAACTACCCCAATAAAGAGGCAACACTGTATATATATATATATATATATATATATATATATATATATATATATATATATATATATATATATATATATATATATATATATATATATATTATATATATATATATATATACACCTTGTTCCTTTTATCCGCGATTTTTTTATCCGCGAAATTGAAATAACGCCCCCCAAAAATAATAGTAAAAAACTCGGATTTCGCTAATAACGCCCCCCTCAAATAAATTTATTTATTTATTTTTTTTTTTAAAGATTATTGTGACACCAGGATTGACCAAAAAATGATAAAATAAAACAGCCTCTATCAGGCTGTAAAGAGAAACAGATGGAGAGTGTAATGACCAGTCAGATGTGAAGGGATTATAAAAGATGTGTAATGAATATCCAGCTCTCTGCTGGGTTTTAATATACCTCTGCATTACTCTCATGATGTCTATTCCAAAAATTCTCCTTAGATCTTATTATTATTATTATTATTATTATTATTATTATTATTATTATTATTATTATTATTATTATTATTATTATTATTATTATTATTTTTAACAATAATTTTCATTTGATGATGATTGTGGAGATTATTATTATTATTATTATTATTATTATTATTATTATTATTATTATTATTATTAATAATATCATTATTATTACGAATTTGTAATTAAACCATTATTTTTACAATAAATAATGTAGCTTTTGTTGAATGAACAAGAGTTAATTAAAGATGTCGATGTCTCTCTCTCTCTCTCTCTCTCTCTCTCTCTCTCTCTCTCTCTCTCTCTCTCTCTCTCTCTCTCTCTCCAACATTCTATTCTACCCAATAGGGTGGGTGTATATATAATGTATAATGATGATCTTTTATTATCGTAATCCTCTTTGTACTGGTGGAAGAGGCCTCCGTGGGTGCTTATTTACTATATTTAAAAAAAAAAAAATCACATAGTACACAAGTGCCCGCGGAGGCTTCTTCCACCAGTACAAAGAGGATTACGATAAGAAAAGATCATCATCATTCTACATTATATATACACCCACCCTACCTCTGTCATATGTCTATCTAATCTACATTTAAAGGTGTCTAAGGTATTGGCATTTATTATCCTACTAGGAATACTCTACGGTATTACCAAGCCAATTTTCACCAATTTCACTTCTGAATCTAAATTTATCAAGATTAAATCCATTACCCATTACGAGTTCTGGTTTGATCATGAATTTTTAAAACTTTATTAATATCACCCTTGTTAATCCCTTTAAACCATTTATACACCTCAATCATATCCCCCCTAACTCTGTGCCTCTCTAGAGAATGTAGATTAAGTTTTTTTATTCTGCCATATGGTAGATTTAGGCATTGCATAATTAATTTTTTTTTCGTTTTTTAGTCTTGCTTTGGTTATTTATAATTCTTATTTTATCTTTGTATACATTTGCAGAGAGAGGTTCGTTCTCCTGCATCCTCCTCCTCTTCTACCACATAAGTTACTTGCTCACTGCCACCATGCATGTCCCAGTGTACTGTATAACTGTTGCCCATTGCATAATAATGTGTTAATTTCTAGCTGTAAAGTGAATATGAATATCTTTTGTATACTCTTAAAAATAGATACAGGGCTTTCTGCATTGCTATGTAGTAAAAAAATTAGTTTTTTACTTTTCTTATATCTTTGGCATGGTGTGTCTATGTAAGGTTTGGAACGTATCTATGCCCTTTATCATTGTTTCCTATGGAAAATAACTCGTTTTTTCAAGCGATTTTCCATTTACCCGACACTTCTGAGAACCTATCTAGGCGTTATTCTGAGAACTAGGTGTATATATATATACAGTAATCCCTCGCTATATCGCAGTTCACCTATCGTGGATTCACTGTATCGCGGGTTATTTTGGCGAGTATTGTTTTTCTGGGTATATACGAAAATATTAAAATTTTAAGAAATAAAACTTTCCAGTATTTTCATTATTTTATTGAAAACGAAAATTTTCATTATTTTATTGATACAAAAATGTATTTCCAAGCCTAAGAGTAATAAAACAGTAAGAAATAGTAAAAAAACATAAATTTTAACATGTAACTCTGCACCATAGAAAGTATGATACCGGTATCAGAGTTTCGGAAAACCCAAAGGGTCACACCTACGTGAGCTAGCATATATTAAAATTTCCAGTAGCTTCATTATTTTATTGATATAAAATATGTCTTTCTTAGCCTAAGAATAATAAAACAATAAAAAACATAAATAATCACAGTATTACACCATGTAAAATAAGATACCGGTATCAGCATTTCGGAAAACGAAAAGGGTTGCACCTACGTGAACTAGTACATATTGAAATTTTCATTATTTCATTGATGAAAGAAGTATTTCCTAGCCTAAGAGTAATAAAACAGTAAAAAATAGTAAAAAACAAATTTAAACATATACACTCACAGTATTGCACCATGTGAAATACTGTACGAGAGCGTACGCTGTATTGGCGTCTTGGAAAAGGCAAAGGCTCACACCTACGTGAGATAGTTCATGGAATGATAATGGCTGAAAGGGTGAGAGACGACGAATCAAAGAATTGTTTTTCTGTATGTTCTGTATCACAGGGTCTTATTGGCGTTTTGATTGAAGTTTGGCTCTCCCACCATCTTCCATTGTCTCGCCTCACTCATTCAGTCTAACTAACATGTGCGCAGTTCGCGTTATGCTTATTAATATGTTAAGCTTCAGGGGTTGGGTTCTTTCGATAACAGTCTCCTGTGCCTCAAAAGGCCCCTCTTTAATATCAAGCAGCTCTTGCAGATCTTCTTTAACTTGTGATTTACAAGAGATTTCCTCTACTGGGGGAGCATCAGTATCATTTCCTTTGCCTTAACAGACTCTTTAATTTCAAGCGGCTACTGCAGATCTTCTTTAACGTGTGATTTACAAGATTTCCTCTACTGGGGGAGCATCAGTATCATTTCCTTTGCCTCAACAGACTCCTCTTTAATTCAAGCGGCTTCTGCATATCTTCTTTAACGTGTGATTTAAGAGATTTCCTCTACTGGGGGAGCACTAGTGTCATTTTAACAGTTTTCAATGCCATCCACCTCCATCACAGAAGGAGAAGGAACACAACTGGTTTCTGAAGACTGACCAGAATTGAGGCCAGTTTGTACAAAGTACTATTGTATTTCAAAACATCACTGATATGATACTTGGCCTCTCCACTTCAATATTTTTCATAATGATCAAGAGTTTTCCTACATACTGTATATTCAATTCACTTCGTAACTGAGCCACGAGGAGATCGAAGAACCTGACCTTATACTCGAACGTCTGGCACCCTGTATGAACACGTGACAGCACTCAAACAACTACACAAGAACATGATGATGATATGGTTCGTTCACGCAAAGTTTACCTATCACTTTCGTATACAAAAAAATTTAAATTTATGCTTGCACGCTGTTATTAATAAAGTAGAGGGTGGTTTGTTAACAGTACAGGGAGGGTTTATTCAGTACAGTATTCCCCCCTTTTTGCGGTAGTTCGGTTCCGGGACCCGGCGCAAGACAGGAAAACCACAAAGTAGGATCAGCCTATATGTACATAGATATTTTAATTTATTTTTACGTTTACACTGTATAAACCCTCCCTGTACTGTTAACATACCACCCTTTACTTCGTAAATAACAGCATGCAACGTAAATTTATATGAAAGTGATAGATAAAATTACGGTGAATGAAGTGGTAATTACATGACATACTCATGTACATAGGTATTTGCAATTATTTTTACGTTTACGTACTGTATAAACCCTCCCTGCACTGTTAAAAAAAACACCCTTTACATTATAAATAACAGCAAGCAACGTAAATTTGTATTAAAGTGATAAGAAAACTTACCGTGAATGTGATGATGACGTGACATACATAAGTATTTTACAATTATTTTTACGTTTACATACTGTATAAACCCTCCCTGCACTGTTAAAAAACACCCTTTACATTATAAATAACAGCAAGCAACGTAAATTTTTATGAAAGTGATAGATAAAATTACGGTGAATGAGGTGATGATGACGTGACATACATAGGTATTTTACAATTATTTTTACGTTTACGTACTGTATAAACCCTCCCTGCACTGTTAAAAAAACACCCTTTACATTATAAATAACAGCAAGCAACGTAAATTTTTATGAAAGTGATAGGAAAACTTACCGTGAATGTGATGATGATGTGACATACATAGGTATTTTACAATTATATTTACGTTTACGTACTGTATAAACCCTCCCTGCACTGTTAAAAAAAAAAACCTTTACATTATAAATAACAGCAAGCAACATAAATTTTTATGAAAGTGATAGATAAAATTATGGTGAATGAGGTGATGATGATGTGACATACGTAGATATTTTACAATTATTTTTACGTTTACGTACAGTATAAACCCTCCCTGCACTGTTAAAAAAACACCCTTTACATTATAAATAACAGCAAGCAACGTAAATTTTTATGAAAGTGATAGATAAAATTACGGTGAATGAGGTGATGATGACGTGACATACATATTTCGCATGATGCAATACTGTGAGTTATACTGTACGTACGTATATCTAAATTTGATTTTTACTATTTTGTACTGTTTTATTATTCGTAGGCTGGGAAATAATTTTTTTTTATCAATTAAATAATGAAATTTTTTTTTCAATAAAAAAAATGAAAATACTGAAAATTTTTATTTTTTCAATATTTTAATATTTTTGCGTATACCCATATAAAATAATAATTTATAAAAAAAAAACCGCGATACAGTGAGAACGCGAACCAAGAAACGCGATACAGCGGGGGAACACTGTAAACATAAAAATAAATGTAAAATACCTATGTACATACAGGGTGATCCTACTTCGCGGAAATTCACCTATCGCTTTCGGTCCTGGAACCGAACCCCCCTGTGGGGCGGGCACAATATCAAAGAATAGCCTCACCGTATTCCCTGCGTGTCGTAAAAGGCGACTAAAAGTGGACGGGGCGGGGGGACTAGGAATCCCCCCCCTTGTATCAACCTCCTGCGAGACGTCAAAGAAGGAGGGGAGTAGAGGGGAGAATAACTTCTCCCCAAACTCTAGTTTTGGGGTGTCTAAATGTGCGTGGTTGTAGTACGATAGAGAGCAAAAGATGTGAGATTGGATATATGTTTGTTAAGAGGAGGATGGATGTATTGGCATTGTGTGAGACGAAGATGAAAGGAAAAGGAGAAGTGGCATTTGGTGATGTGACGGGTAGGGTGTCTGGGGTTGAAAGGGGGAGAGCGAGAGAAGGTGTGGCATTATTGCTGAGTGAATGGATGGTAAATCAGGTAGTGGAATGGAAAGAAGTGTCATCTAGGCTGATGTGGGTGAGGGCTAGGATAGGAAGGGAATGTTGGGCTTTTGTTAGTGCATATGGGCCAGGATGTGAGAGAAGTGAGGAAGAGCGGGATGAATTCTGGAATGAGTTAACTAGATGTGTGGATGGTCTGAGTAGAAGGACCTATGTAGTTGTGTTGGGTGACTTGAATGCCAGAGTGGGTGATGGAGAGATAGAAGTTGTAGGAAAGTATGGGGTACCAGGTGGGAATGAGAGTGGCGAGAGACTGTTAGATATGTGTGTGGAGCAAGAGTTGGTGATAGGTAATAGTTTATTTAAGAAGAAGTTAATAAATAAGTATACATGGATGAGAGTGGCAAATGGAAGAGTGAAAGAAAGAGCATTGATGGATTATGTGTTGGTAGCAAAGAGCATGATTGGTAGAGTGAAAGATGTACATGCATTCAGGGGTGTGGCTGCTGGGATGTCTGATCATTTTTTGGTTGAAGCAAAAGTGGTAGTAGCAAAAGAGTGGGGAAATAGTGTGGGGGGATGTAGAGGGGAAATAGTGAAGGTGGAAGAGTTGAAAAAGCCAGAGAAGAGACAGGAATATCAGGACAGGTTGAGAGTGGCATATGACAGGGTGAAAGAAAGAGAAGTTGGGGAGTTAGGGGAGGAATGGGGGTTGATGAAAGAATGTTTTGTGGGACATGCAAGTGATGTGTGTGGAAAGAGGTTTGTTGGAGGTGGCATGAGGAGGGGCAGCGAGTGGTGGAATGAAGGGGTGAAAATGAAGGTGGAAGAGAAAAAGAGGGCTTTTGAGGAATGGCTGCAGTGTAAAAGTAGGGAGAAGTATGAAAGATATAGGGAGAAAAATGTGGAAACCAAGCGGAAGGTAGAGGAAGAGAAGAGGATGGTAAATGTTATGTGGGGACAGGATTTTAGTAGGTCATATGAGGAGAATAAAAAGAAGTTTTGGAAAGAAGTGAAGAGAGTAAGGAAGGGTGGATCGAGGATGGAAGAGACAGTGAAAGATGTGAATGGACAGATGTTAAGAGGGAACGATGCAAGGAAAAGATGGGCAGAATATTTTAAGTGCTTGCTGAATGTTGAGGAAGATAGAGAGGCAGCTATAGTGGCAGTGGGAGGGGTTCAAGGGCCAGTAATGGGAGATGAGAATGAGAGAGAGATTACAATAGAGGAGGTGAAAAGGGCATTGTATGAAGCGAAAGCAGGTAAAGCACCTGGAATGGATGGTGTGAGAGCGGAGATGTTGAAAGAAGGGGGTGTGACTGCATTGGAATGGTTAGTGAGAGTGTTTAATATATGCTTTATGTTGTCATTGGTGCCAGTGGATTGGGCGATTGCCTGTATAGTGCCCCTATACAAAGGTAAGGGAGATATGTATGAATGCAGTAATTTTAGGGGTATAAGTTTGTTGAGTGTGGTAGGAAAAGTGTATGGTAGGATACTGGCTAATAAGACAGAATATGTGATCGCGGAAGTGCAGAGTGGTTTTAGGAGAGGTAGAGGTTGCATAGATCAGATTTTTATAGTTAGGCAGTTATGTGAGAAATATTTAGCAAAGGGTAAGGATGTGTATTTTGCATTTTTGGATCTGGAGAATGCATATGATAGAGTTGATAGAGAGGCTATGTGGAATGTTTTGAGATTATATGGAATAAATGGTAAATTGTTGCATGCAGTGAAGAGTTTGTGTGAGGGTAGTAGAGCTTGTGTTAGGGTAGGGAATGAAGTGAGTGAGTGGTTTCCAGTGAGTGAGGGACTGAGACAGGGATGTGTGATGTCACCATGGCTGTTCAATTTGTATATTGATGGAGTTGTAGGAGAGGTGAATGAGCGAGTGCGTGGTCGAGGTTTGAGAATGGTAGATGGGGATAATAACGAGTGGGAGCTGAATCAGCTGCTGTTTGCAGATGATACTGTGGTGGTGGCAGATTCAGAGGAAAAGCTGTGTCACTTAGTGTCAGAATTTGGAATGGTGTGTGAGAGAAGGAAGCTGCGAGTGAATGTGGGAAAGAGTAAGGTTATGAGGTGTACAAGAAATGAGGATGGCGCTGGATTGAATGTTATGTTGAATGGAGACACACTTGAGGAGGTTAATCAGTTTGAGTATTTAGGCTTGGTTATAGCTGCAAATGGTGGAGTGGAAGCAGATGTGTGTCACAGAGTGAATGAAGGATGTAGTGTTGGGTGCATTGAAAGGAGTGATGAAGAATAGAGGGTTGGAAATGATTGTTAAGAAAGTTTTGTATGAGAAAGTGGTTGTGCCAACTGTGATGTATGGATCAGAGTTATGGGGTATGAAAGTAAGTGAGAGACGGAAACTAAATGTGTTTGAGATGAAATGCCTGAGGAGTATGATTGGTGTATCTCGATTGGATAGGGTTAGGAATGAAGTGGTGAGAGCAAGAGCGGGTGTGAGGAGAGAAATTGCAGCCAGAGTAGATATGAATGTTCTGAGATGGTTTGGCCATGTGGAAAGGATGGATGATGAAAGGCTGCTGAAAAAGGTGATGAATGCGAGAGTTGATGGGAGAAATGCTAGAGGGAGGCCTAGGTTTGGATGGATGGATGGAGTAAGGAGAGCCCTGAATGATAGGAGGATGGATGTGAGGAAAGCAAGCGAGCGTGCTAGGAATAGGAATGAGTGGCGAGCGATTGTGACGCGGCTCTGATGGGCATCTGCTGTTACCACGGGGCTGCATCTTACAGAGATAGCCCTGTGGTAGGGGCAGTAGGAGGAGCTGGCAGTTGTGAAGCGACACAGGTTGTGGAAGAGCCGGGAGGATGGGCTGTGGCACTCCAGCAGTGCCATCTGAACGGTCGCTAGCTCCCTCGTCATTGCCCATAGAGCAAAGTAATCCCCCTATTTGTTTTCCTTTCTTGATGTCGGCTACCCCCCAATTAAAGGGGGAAACAGCCAAGGTATATATATATATATATATATATATATATATATATATATATATATATATATATATATATATATATATATATATATATATATATATATATATATATACAGTGTTCCCCCCCTTATCGCGGTAGTTCGGTTCCGAGACCCGACGCGAGACAGGAAAACCGTGGAGTAGGATCAGCCTATATGTACATAGATATTTTAATTTATTTTTACGTTTACACTGTATAAACCCTCCCTGTACTGTTAACATACCACCCTTTACTTCATAAATAACAGCATGCAACGTAAATTTATATGAGTGATAGATAAAATTACGGTGAATGAAGTGGTAATTATACGGCATACTCATGTACATAGGTATTTTACAATTATTTTTACGTTTACATACTGTATAAACCCTCCCTGCACTGTTAAAAAAACACCCTTTACATTATAAATAACAGCAAGCAACGTAAATTTTTATGAAAGTGATAGATAAAATTACGGTGAATGAGGTGATGATGACGTGACATACATAGGTAGTTTACAATTATTTTTACGCTTATGTACTGTATAAACCCTCCCTGCACTGTTAAAAAAACACCCTTTACATAATAAATAACAGCAAGCAACGCAAAATTTTTATGAAAGTGATAGATAAAATTACCGTGAATGAGGTGATGATGACGTGACATACATATGTACGTGATAGGTAAACTTATCGTGAATGAGGTGATGATCATCTTTCTTGACCCCGGAGGAAATTATTTCTTTGCCTCGTCCTTTTTGATGTAGCGCACAGTAGATTTATTGAGGCCAAAATAGCGGCTGACATCCACAAATCTTTTCCTTCTTTCAACATATCTAAGAGTTTCACTTTATCTACAATGGTTAACATTTTCCTTTGCCGCTTAGGCTGACTACCAGAGGCCTTAGAGGGTGAAGGACGTTTGGGAGGCATTGCAAAGGTTAAATTATGCGTGAAAACACAATCACAAGCAAAGCGTATTTATAAGCACAACGAGAACGGCGCACACGTGAGTTAGACTGAGCGAGTGAGGCAGCACATAGGAAATTGGAGGGAAAAGCAAACTACAATGCAAAAGCCAGTCAGACCCCATGATACAGAACATATTGAAAAACAATTCTGTGATTCGTCGTCTCCCGACCTTTCAGCCAATAGCATTCCATGAACTATCTCACATAGGTGAGAGCTTTTTCGTTTTCCGAAACGCTGATAGTGGTATCGTATTTTACATGGTGCAATACTGTTAGTACTTTATGTTTTTTATTATTTTTTACTGTTTTATTATTCTTAGGTTAGGAAATACTTGTTTTATCAATAAAATAATGAAAATTTTAATATCCACTCGGTCACGTAGGTGAGGGCCTTTGCATTTTCCGAAACACTGATACCGGTATCGTATTTTACGTGGTGCAATACTGTTTACTATTTTTTACTGTATTATTCTTAGGCTAGGAAATACTTGTTTAATCAATAACATAATGAAAATTTTAATATTCACTAGGTCACATAGGTGAGAGCCTTTGCATTTTCCGAAACACTGATACCGGTATCGTATTTTACGTCGTGCAATACTGTTTACTATTTTTTACTGTTTTATTATTCTTAGGCTAAGAAATACGTTTTTTTATCAATAAAATCATGAAACTACTGGAAATATATATATATATGCTAGCTCACGTAGTTGTGACCCCAATACATTGTACGCTATCAGACA
Source organism: Halocaridina rubra (assembly GCA_037179515.1). Taxonomy (NCBI): domain Eukaryota; kingdom Metazoa; phylum Arthropoda; class Malacostraca; order Decapoda; family Atyidae; genus Halocaridina; species Halocaridina rubra. Next base: position 25,514 of record JAXCGZ010023651.1, read on the forward strand.
CTATTTCGCATGATGCAATACTGTGAGTTTTACTGTAGGTACGTATATCTAAATTTATGTTTTTTACTATTTTTTACTGTTTTATTATTTGTAGGCTGGGAAATAATTTTTTTTTATCAATTAAATAATAAAAAAAAAAATTTCAATAAAAAAAATGAAAATACTGAAAATTTTTATTTTTTCAATATTTTAATATTTTTGCGTATACCCATATAATACAATAATAATTTATCAAAAAAAAACGCGATACAGTGAGAACGCGAACCAAGAAACGTGATACAGCGGGGGAACACTGTGTGTATATATATATATATATATATATATATATATATATATATATTATATATATATATATATATATATATATATATATATATATATATATATATATATATATATATATATATATATAGAATTATATATATAGAGTGTTCCCCCGGTTGTTCGCGTTTCTTGGTTCCCGTTCTCACTGTATTGCGGTTTCTTTTTGGATAAATTTTTATTTTATTTTATGGGTATAAGCAAAAATATTAAAATATTAAAAAAAAAATTCTCAGTATTTTCATTTTTTTATTGAAAAAAAACAAATTTTATTATCTAATTGATAAAAAAAAATTTAATTCCCAGCCTACAAATAATAAAACAGTAAAAAATAATAAAAAACATAAATTAGATAGATAGATAGATAGATAGATACATTTATTGACCACCTGTTTTGAAAAGTATAATCTTTACAAACGGAATATTTGGTCCAAATTACAATGAATAAATACAATAGATTTTGTACAATCATCAAATAAGTAAATAAATTTTAAATTAATATACATTGTACTAATAATTGAATGATATACGTACATACAGTATAACTCACAGTATTGCATCATGCGAAATAGTGTTTGATAGCATACAATGTATTGGGGTCGCAGCTACGTGAGCTAGCATATATATTTATATTTCCAGTAGTTTCATGATTTAATTGATAAAAAAAACGTATTTCTTAGCCTAAGAATAATAAAACAGTAAAAAATAGTACACAGTATTGCACCACATAAAATACGATACCGGTATCAGTGTTTCGGAAAACGCAAAGGCTCTCACCTACGTGACCTAGTGAATATTAAAATTTTCATTATTTTATTGATAAAAAAGTATTTCCTAGCCTAAGAATAATAAAACAGTAAAAAATAGTAAAAAACATTAATTTAGATATACGCACGTACAGTATAACTCACAGTATTGCATCATGCCATATATGTAGTGTCCGATAGCTACGTGAGCTAGCATATACATAAATTTAGATATACGTACGTACGTACAGTATAACTCACAGTATTGCATCATGTGAAATAGTGTCCGATAGCTACGTGAGCTAGCATATATATTTATATTTCCAGTAGATTCATGATTTTATTGATAAAAAAACGTATTTCTTAGCCTACGAATAATAAACAGTAAAAAATAGTAAACAGTATTGCACCACGTAAAATACGATACCGGTATCAGTGTTTCGGAAAACGAAAAGGCTCTCACCTACATGACCTAGTGAATATTAAAATTTTCATTATTTTATTGATAAAACAAGTATTTCCTAGCCTAAGAATAATAAAACAGTAAAAAATAGTAAAAAACATAAATTTAGATATACGTACATACAGTATAACTCACAGTATTGCATCATGCGATATATGTAGTGTCCGATAGCTACGTGAGCTAGCATATATATTTATATTTCCAGTAGCTCTCACCTACGTGAGATAGTTCATGTTTTTTAACAGTGCAGGGAGCGTTTACACAGTACGTAAACTTAAATATAACTGTAAATGAGTATGTCATGTAATTACCACTTCATTCACCGTAATTTTATCTACCACTTTCATATAAATTTACGTTGCATGCTGTTATTTATGAAGTAAAGGGTGGTTTGTTAATAGTAAAGGGAGGGTTTATACAGTGTAAATGCAAAAATAAATTAAAATATCTATGTACACAAAGGCTGATCCTACTCCGCCGTTTTCTTGGTTTGCGCCGGGTCCCGGAACCGAACTACTGCGATAAGGGGGTGAACACTGTATATATATATATATATATATATATATATATATATATATATATATATATATATATATATATATATATATATATATATATATATATATATATATATATATATATACAGTGTTCCCCCAGTTATTCGCGATTCTTGGTTCGCGTTCTCACTGTATCGCGGTTTTCTTTTTGGAAAAAAAAAAAAAAAAAAATTTAAAGATTATTGTGACACCAGGATGGGCCAAAAAATTATAAAATAAAGCAGACTTTATCAGGTTGTAAAGAGAAACAGAGATGGAGAGTGTAATGACCTGTCAGATGTGAAGGGATTATAAAAGATGTGTAATGAATATCCAGCTCTCTGCTGGGTTTTAATATACCTCTGCATTACTTTCATGATGTCTATTCCAATAATTCTGCTTAGATCTTATTATTATTATTATTATTATTATTATTATTATTATTATTTTTATTATTATTATTATTATTATTATTATTGGCAACAATAACTTTCCTTTGATGATGATTGTGGACATTATCATCATCATCATCATCATTATTATTATTATTAAGGGCTCATCATTGTTTGTACATCTGTTGGTTTATTTACTTTTAATAACTGTGTAAAGTGCCCCTCCCTACTTGGCTGAGACAAAGAGAGTGTGGGGGGTTGGGTAGAATAGAATATTGGAGAGAGAGAGAGAGAAAGAGAGAGAGAGAGAGAGAGAGTAATAATAATAATAATAATAATCCTTTATTCCAATGTACATTGGGTATTTAAATAAGATACATATATATTCCAGATAGACATCTGTGGTGTACGATATAGACATACTAAAACAAACAAATCATAAAGATGAGTGTACCATTAAAATTTACAAGTAAAATCTTCCTTTAAGAGCAACTTCTTAAGATTATATTTAAAAGTATACACTGAACCAGCATTTTTTAGTTCTCTGGGAAGCTGATTATATAAATGAGGTCCACGAATGTTTATATCTCTTGAGCCAATATCAGTTTTAGACCTTCGTACTAATAAATCTTCCCCTTGACGGGTAGTTAACCCGGTAACTGAGCTTACTGTAGAAAAATTATACAAGCAATCAGGAATATTGTTTCTTAGTATATTAAAAACAAAGGTACATATATCAAAAACATATTTATCTCTAATCTTTATCCATTCTAGATCTTTTAAAACAGGAGAGATGTGCTCGTATTTTCTTACATTGCCAACAGCCACTCGTGCTGCAAAGTTTTGTAACTTTTGTATTCTTTGTAATTGAGTCTTATTTGTACATCCCCAAACTTTGAGACAGTAATTAATTAAACTCATAGCTAAGGACTGGACAATTATTATACGAGTTGATGTTTCAAATGAGTCTTTTACCCTATTTAGATATATTAGAGTACCCATTACTTTTTTATAAATTTCATCTATATGCATTTCAAAATTCATGTAACGGTCAAAATAGACACCTAGGTTCTTTACCGAGTTCATTGGCTTAATGATATTACCGTTAAAATTTATATGAAGATTGTCATCAACTTCTGATAATAATTGTCTGGATCCGATAAGAATAGATTGGGTTTTAGTTTCATTAAGTAACAGACCATTTTTTAGAAAGTAACGTTTAGCCATATACAAAATTTCTTCTGCTCTACGAATAATATTTTCTAAATCATTAATTTCTCCTTCAATTAAGATTTGAGTATCGTCAGCATATTGAATGACATAACAGTTAGGTAAATATTTTACTAGATCGTTTACATATATTAGAAAAAGTATAGGTCCTAGGATCGATCCCTGAGGGACCCCAAACAATACCTTCTTGCGACTTGAGACTACATCTTTTATTCTGACTGACTGGTAGCGGTTTTTTAAATAGTTCTCGAACCAGCTTGGGTCAATGTTCATTTTTTTGCATTTTTCTAATAGAGTGGTATGGTGTACACTATCAAAAGCTTTAGAAAGATCGAGTAGTAGTAGCAATGATATTTTCTTATTATCTATATTTTTGTATATTTCATCTGATATTTTCAATAAGGCAGTTTCAGTTGATAATTTTGGCCTGAAACCGTGTTGACTTTTTGCAATAAGTTTATTTTTTTCAAGAAACTCACTTAACTGATTTGCAACAATCTTTTCAAGTATCTTTGATAAAATTGGTAGTAAAGAGATTGGTCTATAGTTAGAGACGTCGTCAGGATTTCCATTTTTAAAACCAGGAATTACATGGGGATTTTTCCATAAATCTGGGTAGATATTGGTAACTATGGAAGTATTGATTATTACCGTCAGATAATAAGCTATTACAAATAATGAATCTCTAATAAAACGAAAACAAATTCCATCTGATCCATATGCATTAGAGTCTTTCAGATTTTTTATTACTAAGATTACTGTATTACAATCTACTGTAGTAGGGTTAAAGACATCATTACTTCTATTGAATGCACTATGTTCTTGAACATTATTATTATTATTACTACCATCATCACTATTATCATTACCATTATTACCACCATCATTATTATTTACACCATTATCAACATTTCTATTATTATTACTACTACCATCATCATTATTATTACCACCATTACTATTATTGATTTCATTTATTATTTCTTTTTTTGTTTTTTCAAATGTTTTTTTCCCCACTTCAGCGAAAAAATTATTGAACTCTTCTGCTTTAGCACTTACATCTACCTCATCGGGTATAATTGATATGTTACTACTTTTATTACAGTTATTGGAAAGCATGGTTTTAGCAATTTTCCATGTATCAGAGATATTGCCTTTAGCGTTTTGAAATTCATTTTTGTAATACTGTTTCTTACTGTTACTTAATAATGATTTTACTTGTTTCTTATGCTCTGTAAACTTTTCTCTTAAAGGGATATTATCTCTTTGTAGTTTTACTTCATTTTGCAGTTTGTCTCTTTCTTTCATAATGTTTTTTATGTCATCTGTTATCCAAGGAGCGGGGGGACGAAATATTTCTCTTGTCACGAGTGGTGCACATCGATCTATACATGATGATAAGACACTGGTTAAAATATTTACTTGTGTATTAATATTATCGGTATATAGAATTTCATTTAATTTATGTACTTCATTCATAAGTAAACTACAAAGTAATTCTTGTGAATAATTTCTTAAGCATCTGAATGTTTTAAAGATTGGTTGTCTCTTTGGTTTGCGAATATTTAGGGACGTTACAATTTCCTCGTGGTCTGCTATAGGGCTTGGCATTACGTCACACTTAGTTATCATATGTTTGGAGTTTGTTATTACTAGATCGATTTGGGAAACTGAAGTGGGAGTGATTCTAGTTGGTTTATTTATAATCTGTTCTAGATTTAAATTTTTAATAAGTCTACTCATTTT
>JAXCGZ010023652.1:0-30920 GCA_037179515.1 Halocaridina rubra
AACTAACTCTTTTCGCCTATGAGTACTGTCAATGAACACAGTAAACATGAGTGCCCCGTAGCATCTCACGACGGCAACTAACTTTATAAGAAAGTCCCACAAACTCCTCTAGTTTGTCGGGGTCCTTGGTACTAGGACTAAGTTGACTTATGACTTGCTTACAACAGTTCTTTGTTCAACGAGGCGATGCAATAAGTGTTATCAAGGAGGTGAAGGGTTAATGGCTAAAATCCATTAGTGACCTACATTCCTTTCTCCAAGTCTTCTACAGCCAACCTCCCTAATAAACTACACATTATACATACGAATATACGTATATACATGATAGAACTTAATAAGTATACATGCTAAGTCTAAAAGTATACATTCATGCACTTACGTTACAATAAACGAAACTATATGCAAAATAACACTTACATAATGTACGTAGAAATAAACTGTCTTGAAATATATTCAAGACACCACTCTCCATCTCTGTTTCTCTTTACAGCCTGATAAAGGCCGTTTTATTTTATAATTTTTGGCCTGTCCTGGTGTCATAATCATCTTTAAAAAAAAAAAAAAAAAAAATTTTTTTTTTTTTTTAAAGGCTGATCCTACTTTGCGATTTTCCTGGTTCGCGCCGGGTCCCGGAACCGAACTACCGCGATAAGGGAGGCAACACTGTATATATATATATATATATATATATATATATATATATATATATATATATATATATATATACAGTGTTCCCCTGGTTATTCGCGTTTCTTGGTTCGCGTTCTCACTGTATCGCGGTTTTTTTTTTTTTTTTGATAAATTATTATTTTATTTTATGGGTATATGCAAAAATATTAATATATTAAAAAAAATATTTCTCAGTATCTTAATTTTTTTATTGAAAAAAACATATTTCATTATCTAATTGATAAAAAAAAATTATTTCCAAGCCTACGAATAATAAAGCAGTAAAAATAGTACAAAACATAAATTTAGTTAGATAGATAGATAGATACGTTTATTGACCACCTCTTTTGAAAAGTATAATCTTTACAAAAGGAATATTTGGTCCAAATTACAATGAATAAATACAATAGATTTTGTACAATCATCAAATAAGTAAATGAATTTTAAATTAATATACATTGTACTAATAACTGAATGATATACGTACGTACAGTATAACTCACAGTATTGCATCATGCAAAATAGTGTTCAATAGTGTACAATGTATTGGGGTCGCAGCTACGTGAGCTAGCATATATATTTATATTTCCAGTAGTTTCATGATTTTATTGAAAAAAAAAAAACGTATTTCTTAGCCTAAGAATAATGAAACAGCAAAATATAGTAAACAGTATTGCACCACGTAAGATACGATACCGGTATCAGTGTTTCGGAAAACGCAAAGGCTCTCACCTACGTGACCTAGTGAATATTAAAGTTTTCTTTATTTTATTGATAAAACAAGTATTTCCTAGCCTAAGAATAATAAAACAGTAAAAAATAGTAAAAAAACATAAATTTAGGTATACGTACATACAGTATAACTCACAGTATTGCATCATGCGATATATGTAGTGTCCGATAGCTACGTGAGCTAACATATATATAAATTTAGATATACGTACGTACGTACAGTATAACTCACAGTATTGCATCATGCGAAATAGTGTCCGATAGCTACGTGAGCTAGCATATATATTTATATTTCCAGTAAGTTCATGATTTTATTGATAAAAAAACGTATTTCTTAGCCTATGAATAATAAAACAGTAAAAAATAGTAAACAGTATTGCACCACGTAAAATATGATACCGGTATCAGTGTTTCGGAAAATGTAAAGGCTCTCATAAAAATAATTGTAAATGAATATGTCATGTAATAACCACTTCATTCACCATAATTTTATCTATCACTTTCATATAAATTTACATTGCATGCTGTTATTTATGAAGTAAAGGGTGGTTTGTTAATAGCACACTGAGGGCTTATACAGTGTAAATGTAAAAATATATTAAAATATCTATGTACATATAGACTGATCCTACTCCGCGGATTTCCTGGTTCATGCCGGGTCCCGGAACCGAACTACCGCGGTATGGGGGGGATCACTGTATATATATATATATATATATATATATATATATATATATATATATATATATATATATATATATATATATATATATATATATATATATATATATATATATGTTTTGGCATTTATTATCCTACTAGGAATCCTGTTCCATGCATTAGCTACTCTACAGTATTACCAAGCCAATTTTCACCAATTTCCCCTCTGAACCTAAATTTATCAAGCATAAATCCATTACCCATTACGAGTTCTGGTTTGATCATCAATTTTTAAGACTTTATTAATATCACCCTTGTTAATCCCTTTAAACCATTAATACACCTCAATCATATCCCCCCTAACCCTGCGCCTCTCTAGAGAATGTAGATTAAGTTTTTTTAATCTGTCATATGGTAGATTTAGGCGTTGCATAATTTAGTTTTATTTTCGTGTTTTAGTCTTGCTTTGGTTATTTATAATTTTTATTTTATCTTTGTTTACATTTGCAGATAGAGGTTCGTTTTCCTGCATCCTCCTCCTCTTCTACCGCATAAGTTACTTGCTCACGGCCACCATGCATGTCCCAGTGTGCTGTATGACTGTTGCCCATTGCATAATAGAGTACAGTACAGTAATGTATGTTAATTTCTAGCTGTAAAGTGAATATGAATATCTTTTGTATACTCTTGAAAATAGATACAGGGCTTTCTGCTTTGCTATATAGGAATAAAATATGTTTTTTGCTTATGCTATATCTTTGGCATGGTGTGTCTATGTAAAGTTTTGTACGTATCTATGACCTTTATCATTGTTTCCTATGAAAAATGACTTTTTTTCACGCGATTTTCCATTTATCCGACACTTCTGAGGACCTATCTAGGCGTTCAGAACTATATATATATATATATATATATATATATATATATATATATATATATATATATATATATATATATATACACACACAAGTAATCCCTCGCTGTATCGCGGTTCACCTATCGCAAATTCAGTGCATCGCGGATTTTTTTTTTGGAAAAAAAAAACTAATGATAATTGTGACACCAGGACGGGCCAAAAAATGATAAAATAAAACAGCCTTTATCAGTCTGTGAAGAGAAACAGAGATGGAGAGTGTAATGACCTGTCATATGTGAAGGGATTATAAAAGATGTGTAATGAATATCCAATTCACTGCTGGGTTTTAATATACCTTTGCATTACTTTCATGATGTCTATTCCAAAAATTCTCCTTAGATCTTATTATTATTCTTATTATTATGATTATTATTTTTATTTTTATTATTGGCGACAATAATTTTCCTTTGATGTTGATAGTGGAGATCATTATTATTATTATTATTATTATTAAGCGCTCACCATTGTCTGTACGTCTGTTGGTTTACTTACTTTAATAACTGTGTACAGTGCCCCTCCCTATTTGGATGGGACAAAGGGAGTTTGGGGGGTTGGGTAGAATAGAATGTTGGAGAGAGAGAGAGAGATGCATCCTTTTAAAGTTCCATCAGGAAATGAAGACAGAGAGTGAATTTAAAATGGAGGGAAGTTTATTATTTTACTGGCAGGAACTGCTGTGGTTGGACACCACAGTGGGGGGTTGGGGCTTGTCCCAGCTGACAAATACCCATTGTATTGTAATGGAAATAAAGGTTATTATTATTACTCTCTCTCTCTCTCTTTGTTTGGGGTTTTTCTAATTTTCAAGATTATAGTATTATTAATATTCCTTGGTTGTAAACATTATTCTATCTGTCTGCACGAAATCTTAACATAAATAGTGTCAGCTGAGAGAAAAAGAAAATGTATACAATTCGTTCAAAGAAAACGTATATCATACTGTATTCATGGGAAACTTAAATGAAATATATATATTCTCTTCATGTTATATCCGACGATATTATATCTAAAGTTTGTTTGCTGTTTGACGGAGAGAGAGAGAGAGAGAATTATCTTCAATTAACTTTTGTACATTCAACCAAAACTACATTATTTATTGTAAGAATAATGGTTTAATGACAAATTCGTAATTAATAATAATAATAATAAAAATAATAATAATTTCCACAATCATTATCAAAAGAAAATTATTGTTGCCAATAATAATAATGATAATAATAATAATAAGAATAAGATCTAAGGAGAATTTTTGGAATAGACATCATGAAAGTAACGCAGAGGTATATTAAAACCCAACAGAGAATTGGATATTCATTACACATCTTTTATAATCCCTTCACATATGACAGGTCATTACACTCTCCATCTCTATTTCTCTTTACTTTATGTATTCTTCATGCCCAGGCCTGATAAAGGCTGTTTTATTTTATTATTTTTTGGCCCGTCCTGGTATCATTATTTTTTTTTTTTTATGGTGCTCCTACTTCACGGTATATATATATATATATATATATATATATATATATATATATATATATATATATATATATATATATATATATATATATATATATATATATATATATGCAGTGAACCCTCACTATATCGCGGTTCACCTTTCGTAAATTTAGTGTATTGCTGTTTTATTTAGAGAGCTTTGTTTTTATTTTATTGAAAAATTTTTTTTTTCATTATTTTATTGATAAAAAAAAAGTATTTCCTAGCCTAAGAATAATAAAACAGTAAAAAATAGTAAAAAAAACATAAATTTAGGTATACGTACATACAGTATAACTCACAGTATTGCATCATGCGATATATGTAGTGTCCGATAGCTACGTGAGCTAACATATATATAAATTTAGATATACGTACGTACGTACAGTATAACTCACAGTATTGCATCATGCGAAATAGTGTCCGATAGCTACGTGAGCTAGCATATATATTTATATTTCCAGTAAGTTCATGATTTTATTGATAAAAAAACGTATTTCTTAGCCTAAGAATAATAAAACAGTAAAAAATAGTAAACAGTATTGCACCACGTAAAATACGATACCGGTATCAGTGTTTGGGAAAATGTAAAGGCTCTCATAAAAATAATTGTAAATGAATATGTCATGTAATAACAACTTCATTCACCATAATTTTATCTATCACTTTCATATAAATTTACATTGCATGCTGTTATTTATGAAGTAAAGGGTGGTTTGTTAATAGCACAGGGAGGGCTTATACAGTGTAAATGTAAAAATATATTAAAATATCTATGTACATATAGACTGATCCTACTCCGCGGATTTCCTGGTTCACGCCGGGTCCCGGAACCGAACTACCGCGGTATGGGGGGGATCACTGTATATATATATATATATATATATATATATATATATATATATATATATATATATATATATATATATATATATATATATATATATATATATATATATATATATATATATATATATGTTTTGGCATTTATTATCCTACTAGGAATCCTGTTCCATGCATTAGCTACTCTACAGTATTACCAAGCCAATTTTCACCAATTTCCCCTCTGAACCTAAATTTATCAAGCATAAATCCATTACCCATTACGAGTTCTGGTTTGATCATCAATTTTTAAGACTTTATTAATATCACCCTTGTTAATCCCTTTAAACCATTAATACACCTCAATCATATCCCCCCTAACCCTGCGCCTCTCTAGAGAATGTAGATTAAGTTTTTTTAATCTGTCATATGGTAGATTTAGGCGTTGCATAATTTAGTTTTATTTTCGTGTTTTAGTCTTGCTTTGGTTATTTATAATTTTTATTTTATCTTTGTTTACATTTGCAGATAGAGGTTCGTTTTCCTGCATCCTCCTCCTCTTCTACCGCATAAGTTACTTGCTCACGGCCACCATGCATGTCCCAGTGTGCTGTATGACTGGTGCCCATTGCATAATAGAGTACAGTACAGTAATGTATGTTAATTTCTAGCTGTAAAGTGAATATGAATATCTTTTGTATACTCTTGAAAATAGATACAGGGCTTTCTGCTTTGCTATATAGGAATAAAATATGTTTTTTACTTATGCTATATCTTTGGCATGGTGTGTCTATGTAAAGTTTTGTACGTATCTATGACCTTTATCATTGTTTCCTATGAAAAATGACTTTTTTTCACGCGATTTTCCATTTATCCGACACTTCTGAGGACCTATCTAGGCGTTCAGAACTATATATATATATATATATATATATATATATATATATATATATATATATATATATATATATATATATATATATATATATATATATATATATATATATATATATATATATATATACATACACACAAGTAATCCCTCGCTGTATCGCGGTTCACCTATCGCAAATTCAGTGCATCGCGGATTTTTTTTTTGGAAAAAAAAAACTAATGATAATTGTGACACCAGGACGGGCCAAAAAATGATAAAATAAAACAGCCTTTATCAGTCTGTGAAGAGAAACAGAGATGGAGAGTGTAATGACCTGTCATATGTGAAGGGATTATAAAAGATGTGTAATGAATATCCAATTCACTGCTGGGTTTTAATATACCTTTGCATTACTTTCATGATGTCTATTCCAAAAATTCTCCTTAGATCTTATTATTATGATTATTATTTTTATTTTTATTATTGGCGACAATAATTTTCCTGTACGTCTGTTGGTTTACTTACTTTTATAACTGTGTACAGTGCCCCTCCCTATTTGGATGGGACAAAGGGAGTTTGGGGGGTTGGGTAGAATAGAATGTTGGAGAGAGAGAGAGAGATGCATCCTTTTAAAGTTCCATCAGGAAATGAAGACAGAGAGTGAATTTAAAATGGAGGGAAGTTTATTATTTTACTGGCAGGAACTGCTATGGTTGGACACCACAGTGGGGGGTTGGGGCTTGTCCCAGCTGACGAATACCCATTGTATTGTAATGGAAATAAAGGTTATTATTATTATTATTATTATTACTCTCTCTCTCTCTCTCTCTCTCTCTCTCTCTCTCTCTCTCTCTCTCTCTCTCTCTCTCTTTGTTTGGGGTTTTTCTAATTTTCAAGATTATAGTATTATTAATATTCCTTGGTTGTAAACATTATTCTATCTGTCTGCACGAAATCTTAACATAAATAGTGTCAGCTGAGAGAAAAAGAAAATGTATACAATTCGTTCAAAGAAAACGTATATCATACTGTATTCATGGGAAACTTAAATGAAATATATATATTCTCTTCATGTTATATCCGACGATATTATATCTAAAGTTTGTTTGCTGTTTGACGGAGAGAGAGAGAGAGAGAGAATTATCTTCAATTAACTTTTGTACATTCAACCAAAACTACATTATTTATTGTAAGAATAATGGTTTAATGACAAATTCGTAATTAATAATAATAAAAATAATAATAATATTAATAATTTCCACAATCATTATCAAAAGAAAATTATTGTTGCCAATAATAATAATGATAATAATAAGAATAAGATCTAAGGAGAATTTTTGGAATAAACATCATGAAAGTAACGCAGTGAACCCTCACTATATCGCGGTTCACCTTTCGTAAATTTAGTGCATTGCTGTTTTATTTAGAGAGCTTTGTTTTTATTTTATTGAAATTTTTTTTTTTCATTATTGATAAAAAAAAAGTATTTCCTAGCCTAAGAATTATAAAACAGTAAAAAATAGTAAAAAAAACATTAATTTAAACATGTGACTGCACCATAGAAAGTACGATTCCGGTATCGGCGTTTCAGAAAATGCAAAGGGTTGTACCTACATGAGCTAGCACATAGTGTCGCAATCATTATTATTTTTTTTTTTTATGGTGCTCCTACTTCACGGTATATATATATATATATATATATATATATATATATATATATATATATATATATATATATATATATATATATATATATATATATATATATATATATATATATATATATATATATATATATATATATATATATATATATATATATATGCAGTGAACCCTCACTATATCGCGGTTCACCTTTCGCAAATTTAGTGCATTGCTGTTTTATTTGGAGGTTTTTTTTTTTATTGAAATTTTTTTTTTTCATTATTTTATTGATAAAAAAAAAGTATTTCCTAGCCTAAGAATTATAAAACAGTAAAAAATAGTAAAAAAAACATTAATTTTAACATGTGACTGCGCCATAGAAAGTACGATTCCGGTATCGGCGTTTCAGAAAATGCAAAGGGTTGTACCTACATGAGCTAGCACATATTAAAATTTCCAGTATTTTCATTATTTTATTGATAAAAAAAGGGATGGTTCGCCATATTTCAAAAATGCTATGGCCTAAAGAGTGTTTCGGTGCATGGCGAAGCTGCCTCTGCAGATACAGCTGCAGCTGAAGATTACGTGAACAACGACTTCAAGAAAATGATCGAGGAAGGCGAATATGCTCCTTAGCAAGTCTTTAACATGGATGAGACTGGCCTATTTTGGAAGAAAATGCCGTCTCGCACTTTTCTCTTCAAGGAAGAAGTTAAAGCCCCGGATTTAAAGCGCACAAAGACAAAGGCCGTGTTACCCTCTTCATGTGAGGGAATGCTGCGGGCTTCATGGTAAAGCCCGGGCTTATCTACAAGTCAAAGAACTCTAGGGCTTTGAAGAATAAGAACAAGAATCTGATGCCAGTGTTTGATTGGATGCATAACCCTAAGGCCTGGATCACGAAAAGCCTCATATCGGACTGGTTTCACCAGTGCTTTATCCCACTGGTCAAAGTTTATCTTGCAGAGAAGGGCCTTGAATTTAAAGTCCTTCTTTTGATGGATAATGCTGATGGCCATGCAACTGATCTCCAATATGACGGTGTTCAAGTAGAGTTCCTGCCACCGAATACGACATCACTGATTCAGCCTTTGGATCTAGGCGTTATTCGTGCGTTCAAGGCCCTCTACACACGAAATGCCCTGGCACACCTGGTAGACTCCTTGGATGCGGACAAAGAATTTGCACTGAAGATGTGTTGGCATAACTACACGATTGCTACATGCCTTCAAAATATTCAGAATGCAGTCAAAGTGATGAAGCCGGCCACAATCAGTGCCAGCTGGAAGATATTGTGGCCCGAAGTCATCCACGACTACAGGGGATTTGCTCTTGACGAAGTCCATAACTCGGCAGTTGCAAAAGCTGTGAAGTTGGCTGCATTTCTAGGAGGAGAAGGCTTTAAAAATATGACTCACGAAGATGTAAATGAACTGATCGACTGCTACTCGCAGCCTTTGACTGATAAAGACCTGGAGGAAATGACAAAATCAGCGAGTGAAGAAGAGGATGAAGAACAACCAGAGGAAACTCACGATGAAGTCGAAGAACCTGGCCTTACACTCGAATGTCTGGCAGCCATGTATGAACATGTGATAGCAGTCCAAGAACTCTCGCAGGAGCATGATAATATGGTTTGTTTGGTGACCTGCAATCTTCTTGATGATGCCTTGACTCCTTACAAGACCATCTTCCAACAAAAGAAACAGCGACAGCAACTCCCCATTACTATGTTCTGCTCTCGCAAAACGCAGCTGTAATGCCGTCATTGGCTGTGCAATAATTTCCTCTGGGGTATACGTCATCATCATCTCATTCACGGTAAGTTTACCTATCACGTTCATATAAATTTACGCTTGCACGCTGTTATTAATAAAGTAAAGGGTGGTTTGTTAACAGTGCAGGTAGAGTTTATACAGTAAAGGTAGAAATAAATGTAACATACCTATGAATATGAGTATGTACTTGTCATCATCACCTCATTCACGGTAAGTTTACCTTTCACTTTCATATAAATTTACGCTTGCACGCTGTTAATAATAAAGTAAAGGGTGGGTTTTTAATAGTGCAGGGAGGGTTTATGCAGTAAAGGTAAAAATAAATGAAAAATACCTATGTATAGTGATCCTACTTTGCGGATTTTCACCTATTGCAGCCGGTCCCAGAACCAAACCCCCGCAATAAACAAGGGAGCACTGTGTATATATATATATATATATATATATATATATATATATATATATATATATATATATATATATATATATATATATATATATATATATATAAAGGGAAGGGAGACATTCAGGAGTGTGGAAACTATAGAGGTATAAAGTTGATAAGTTATACTATGAAGATATGGTAGGAGACTCAGAGAGGTAACGACAATTGGGGATGAACAGTTTGGCTTCATGCTGGAAGAGGGACAGTGGATGCCATATTTGCCTTGAGACAAATGATGGAAAAGCATAGGGAGAAACAGAAAGGACTGCATATGGTCTTTATTGACCTGGAAAAGGCATATGATTGAGTACCACGTCAAGAGGTGTGGAGGTGTATTAGAGAAAAGGGAGTCCCTGAGAAATATGTAAGCATCAACCAAGATATGTATGAGAGGGCAGAGGCAAATGTTAAGTGCAGTGTGGGAAAAGTTTCTCAGTAAATGTTGGTCTGCATCAAGGGTCTGCTTTGAGTCCATATCTATTTGATCTGGTCTTGGATGTAGTAACCCAGGGTATTAGAGATAAGTCTCCATGGTGTATGCTCTTTGCAGATGACATTGTATTGTGTAGCAACAGACGAGAGGTAGTGGAGGAGAAGCTTGAGTAGTGGAGAAGAGTGATGGAGGATAGAGGACTGAGAATCAGCAGGAAGAAGACAGAGTACTTGAGGTTGAGAGATGATGAGGATGGGGAGGTCAATTTGCATGGGAAGGTGTTGAAAAGAGTTGAAAAGTTCAAGTATTTGGGATCAACAGTAGCAGAGGATGGTGACCTAGAGTCAGAAATAATCCTCAGAATACAAGCGGGATGGAAGAACTGGAAGAAAGTGCCTGGGGTGCTGTGCGACAGGAGAATAGGGATTAAGTTGAGGGGTAAAGTGCATAAGACAGTTGTGAGACCTGCGATGATGTATGGAGCAGAGACATGGGCAATAAAGAAGACAAGAGAAAAAACTGGATGTGGCAGAGATGAGGATGTTGAGATGGATGTGTGGGGTCACAAGAGGCGAGAAGATAAAAAATGACGTAATTAGAGGTACCTCAAAAGTTAAAGAAATATCAGATAAGATACAAGAAAGTAGACTACGATGGTATGGTCATGTCGTTAGGAGGGATGAACAGTATGTTGGGAGGAGGGTGATGGAAATGGATATACAGGGTAGGAGAAGGAGAGGGAGACCAAGGCGTAGGTGGAAGGATTGCATCAATGACGACCTGAGGTCTAAAGGTTTGTTGGGTGATGAGGTATGGGACAGAAACAAATGGAGAAAACTGGCCAGAAATATTGACCCCACATAAAAGTGGGAAAAGATGTAGGCGAAGAAGAAGACAGTATATATATATATATATATATATATATATATATATATATATATATATATATATATATATATATATATATATATATATATATATATATATATATATATATATATATATATATATATATGGATTTGGTTGTACGTCACGAACTCCCTTTTCTACTAAGGGCTAGGACGGTTGCCTTCTTACGAAGGACTTGTTTTGGCAGATGTAATCGTTACCCTGAGTGTATGCCCTTACTAACATCAGTCCGTGACGGGACTATATATATATATATATATATATATATATATATATATATATATATATATATATATATATATATATATATATATATATATATATATATATATATATATAGTGTTCCTTCAATTATCGCGAAGGTTCAGTTCCAGGACCCGGCGCGAGACAGGAAAATCGCGGAGTAGGATCAGCCTATATGTACATAGATATTTTAATTTATTTTTATGTTTACACCGTATAAACTGTATAAACCCTCCCTGTACTGTTAACAAACCACCCTTTGCTTTATAAATAACAGCATGCAAGCGTAAATTTATATAACATACTCATGTACATAGGTATTTTAGAATTATTTTTACGTTTACTGTATAAACCCTCCCTGCACCGTAAAAAACCACCCTTTACTTTATAAATAACAGCATGCAACGTAAATTTATATGTACGTGATAGGTAAACTTACCGTGAATGAGGTGGTAATGAGTTTGTAGACGCCAGAGGAAATTATTCCGCAGCCAATAAAGCTTTACGGCTGTTATTCATTGAGGCCAAAATAGCAGCCGACATCCGTAAACCTTTTTCCTTCTTATAACATATCTATGAGTTTCATCTTATCTGTTATGGTTAACATTTTCCTTTGCTGCTTAGGCTCACTACAAGAAGCCTTAGAAGATGAAGGATGCTTGGGAGGCATTGCAAAGGTTAAAATATGCGAGGAAAAAAATCACAAGCAAAACGTATTAATAAGCACAACGTGAACGGCGCACACGTGAGTTAGACTGAATGAGTGAGGCGGGACAATGGAAGATGGAGCAAGCCTTTGTCCGAAACGCTGATAGCGGTATCGTATTTTACATGTAGCAATACTCTTAGTATTTATGTTTTTTACTATTTTTTACTGTTTTATTATTCTTAGGCTATGAAATAAATTTTGTTATCAATAAAATCATGAAACTACTGGAAATTTTAATATATATGACAGCTCACTTAGGTGCGACCCCAGTACATTGTACGCTATCGGACACTATTTCACATGATGCAATACTGTGAGTTATATATCTAAATTTATGTTTTTTACTATTTAATACTGTGAGTTATATATCTAAATTTATGTTTTTTACTATTTTTCACTGTTTTAATACTCTTAGGCTAGGAAATACTTGTTTTATCAATAAAATGATTAAAATTTCAATATGTACTATCTTACCTAGGTTCGACCCTTTTCGTTTTCCGAAACACTGATACCGGTATCGTATTTTACATGGTGCTATACTGTTAGTATTTATGTTTTTTACTATCTTTTACTGTTTTATTATTCTTAGGCTAAGAAATACGTTTTTTTATCAATAAAATCGTGAAACTACTGGAAATATAAATATATATGCTAGCTCACGTAGCTGCGACCCCAATACATTGTGCGCTATCGGACACTATTTCACATGATGCAATACTGTGTTATACTGTATATCTAAATTTATGTTTTTTACTAATTTTTACTGTTTTAATATTTGTAGGATGGGAAATAAATTTTTTTTATCAATTAGATAATTAAATATGTTTTTTCAATAAAAAAATGAAAATACTGAAAAGTTTTATTTTTTTAATATTTTAATATTTTTGCATATACCCCTCCAAAAAAAAGAAAAAAATTTGCCAAAAAAAATCGCGGTACAGTGAAACTGCGAGCCAAGAAACGCGATACAGCGAAGGATCACTGTATATATATATATATATATATATATATATATATATATATATATATATATATATATATATATATATATATATATATATATATATATATATACACACAGTGTTCCTTCCATTATCGCGAGGGTTCGGTTCCGGGACCCGGCGCGAGACAGGAAAATCACAGAGTAGGATCACCGTATATGTACATAGATATTTTAATTTATTTTTACGTTTACACTGTATAAACTGTATAAACCCTCCCTGTACTGTTAACAAACCACCCTTTACTTCATAAATAACAGCATGCAACGTAAATTTATATGTACGTGATAGGTAAACTTACCTTATCTGTTATGGTTATTATTTTCCTTTGCCGCTTAGGATCACTACAAGAAGCCTTAGAAGATGAAGGATGCTTGGGAGGCATTGCAAAGGTTACATTATGAGTAAAAAAAATCACAAGCAAAACGTATTAATAAGCACAACGTGCTCGGCGCACACGTGAGTTAAACTGAACGAGCCTTTGTCCGAAACGCTGATAGCGGTATCGTAATTTACATGTTGCAATGCTGTTAGTATTAATGTTTTTTACTATTTTCTACTGTTTTATTATTCTTAGGCTAAGAAATAAATTTTTTTATCAATAAAATCATGAAACTACTGGAAATATAAATATATATGCTAGCTCACATAGCTGCAACTCCAATACACTGTGCGCTATTGGACACAAACAAAACGTTTAATAAGCACAACGTGAACGGCGCACACGTGAGTTAGACTGAACGAGCCTCTGTCAGAAACGCTGATAGCGGTATCGTATTTTACATGTTGCAATACTGTTAGTATTTATTTTTTTTACTATTTTTTACTGTTTTATTATTCTTAGGCTAAGAAATACGTTTTTTTTATCAATAAAATCATGAAACTACTGGAAATATAAATATATATGCTAGCTCACGTAGCTGCAACCCCAATACATCGTACGCTATCGGACACTATTTCACATAACGCAATACCGTGAGTTATACTGTACGTACGTATATCTCCATTTATGTTTTTTACTATTTTTTACTGTTTTATTATTCGTAGGCTGGGAAATAAATTTTATTTATCAAGTAGGTTATGAAATATGTTTTTTCAATAAAAAATGAAAATACTGAGAATTTTTATTTTTTTAATTTTTTAATATTTTTGCATATACCCAAAAAATAAAATAATAATTTGCCAAAAAAAAAAACGTGGTACAGTGAAAACGCGAACCAAGAAACGCGATCCAGCGGGGGATCACTATATATATATATATATATATATATATATATATATATATATATATATATGCACAGTACATATATACAAGTTTTATTTTTCTCTCTTAGAGGAGCGGCTGATGTGTGGGCCCCACACCATTGTGATTGGACAGAGGAAGACAAAGTTACTAAGTTAACTTCTGATAGTGATGATGTTGTCCAGAGCAGCTTGTGATTTATAATTTTTAGAAATAATGTTGTTGAGATGAAGGTTATGAGTAATTTACACAGTGTGTGATATTGTTCGCAGCTTCTTCATATTTGTTATACTGCTGCTAGCAACATAAAAAGCAGTGAAAAATGTGGCTGTTTCAATTAAAATTATTGTATATTATAAAGATTCTTTTGTCATCTTGTATTGTATTTAATTTTTCAAGCTTTTATTTTGACATAATTCAAGAGGCCAATCCGTAACATTCATTTTTATTAGAGTATAAAACAGCATAATATATTTTGAAGGAGCTTCTGATCTCAAGTTTTATATGCCTTGTTAAGAAATAGACATTGGTAGGATTAGATGCAAAATTGTTCGTAATGAGTAAAAAATGGCATGGTAACATATTTTATTCGTAGAAATATATTTTTAAATTAAAAAATATTCCACTTGGAAATACAGATTACAGGTAATATATTTGAAAGCATCTATGTCACTTTTCTTAATTAATAAGGAAATAAGTTTGAACAATCAGAATGGATGGACTTTGAAAAACTGGAATTATTTTTAATGCAGATATGTATATAAGCCAGAATAAGGCTTAGCAGTAGATGAAAGCATGGAGACAGCATGACTTTCAAAGTAGCATCCACATCTGGTACATTGAAAGACGGGAAAATGGTAGCTTAAGTATGTTTTAATAGTATATGTTACATTCAAGAATGTGAAAGACACACTTAAGTCCATCTTAGGCACCCAAGGTAACTTAAAAACAAACCTGGATATTAAAAAATGTGTAATATTGAGCTTGCTGTTCGCAAAATATGGGTTGTAAAATTATGATTGAGTGAATAGGTACAATAGTGAATGTTTAAGAATGCATTATTTTTGCATCTCATAAGTAAAAAGAAAAATGTACAAATTGAGAGTGAGCAATTGAATTGCAGAAGTACAAAGGCAGGTACAAATCTCTGGTCCGTAAATGCTTCAAAATACCTTGTAGCAGTCTTAGAGACTAATGTGTTATGGTGAAAATGAATGTCACAGGCCTGTCCCATTTCATTTGGACACTTACTTTTTCCAAAGATTGACCTTCAAAAATTCTTTGTAAACCCCCCTCGCCTATCCCTTTCCAAACTTACTACCTTTGTGTAAGCCAGCTTCTCTCTTTGCAAGTAGAATTTATCACCATTTTCTCCACCTTGCCCGTACATGTGATTGTACTCCTCTGTGGCTCCGTCTAGATTTCAGATTGTGCCATCTATGCCTGAGTCACACACTATTTAATTTGCGTAACTGAAACGATATGTACCTCTTGAAGGAAGAAGCTAGATATATGTGGCCCTCATCGTTTTTATATCATACTGATATACATATTGATGAAAACATAATTGTGTCAGACAGACTTTCAAGTTTCAATAGCAGTGGCCATTTACATGCTTTTTAGTTATTTATTCCACAGCTGTAACTATATATTAATATGTACTCATATATGTTACAAAACTGATTAGTATAAGGAGTCACTGTGTTCTTTTTTAGATTTTATACTGTTATTTTTTAATATAATTATTATAGTCAGCTTTCCTACGTTCCAAGTTTTTTCAGATTTTTAGTTGTTATTGATTTTATTTCTAAGGGTATTGATTCCAGATTCTTTGTTGTAATATAGTGTGTTTATCATCCATTGTCAGATAATGCAATCTTTATAGTGTTGGTTTACATTTTAAGAATTGGTTTGAAGAAGCTATGATTCCATGTGACAGAAAGTATATTGTCAATATAGCCTGTCTTGTAGAGTATCATAATTCTTCCATTTGTATAATTCTGGATATTTACCTAAATAAGACTAACATTGTATTGAAAGCAGTTTAACTCTCTGGATAGTGTTGACAGACAATGCCTCTCAATTGGCATCTAAAACAGTGATTTTTAGCAGTGCAGTTAAAAACTACATTTACTGCTTAGTGCTTGTGTATTCTTCCATTGCAGGGAGTATAGTAATGTAATATTAAGTGCAGTGGATGGATGATATCTCTTGATGTTAATTCACATAAATCATGGTATACAAATCATTCTTCTCTGTGTGGTTACCTCTGCGCCCTCCTCCTTTACAAGTAGAGGTCTTGGAAAGGAAGATGGTGTTTATTTATTTTATTAAGGTAAAGAAGCAAAATTATCTCTAGTGATAGTCATCTTCTTGATAGGAGATTTTACGATGATATCAGTAGAATCTAACATTATAATTGTTCCCTCAGGTTTTGTTTCTTGTAAATAAGTAATATGAGGCCTTGCATGGTCTCCTGATAGAATAAACCAGTATTAATTTAAAAATTACTCATCAGTCATGTATTTTATACTCGTATTGAAGCACCTCATAAGGTTGTGATACCATTTTACTACCTCTCTTCTTTTCTGTGTACTTCCAGCCGTGATCATATGATGTGGTTCCCAAGGTTATGATTCCATTTTATTCTCTCTCTTATTTTCCACTTTACATCCAGCCTTGATCATAATACATGGTTGCCAATGTTGTGATCCAATTTTTTGACCTCTCTTTCCCACTGTACTTCCAGCCATGATCATATGGTGTGATTGCCAAGGTTGTGATCCCATATTACTACCTCTCATCTTTCCCACTGTACTTCCAGCCGTGATCTAATGATGTGATTGCCAATGGTAGTAATGGTATATTCTCAAATATAATAGCTTACCTTTATATTTAGAGTGAATGCACCGCACCTGTATTTATTGCTAATCAAGAACTGTATCAGATTTATAGAATATTCACCATACTGTACATTCCAAGGTACAGTAGCTTGTTAGCAAAGTTTTCTTGCACAAATTCTTTACTTATTCGTAAGCTTTTATTGTAAATTTTTATAAGCTACTTATGTTTGATAGCAAGCTGTTTAGCTGTGATGAGGATCCCTTTTATCAGAATTGTGATTTTGCTTACATATTCTCTCCCACTATACTAACACCGTACAGTATAGGATAATAAATTTCATTAAGATTTTATCTCCTCTTATGTTTCTAGTATTTTTTGCATTTATTATATCATCACAAACATGTTAGCACTGCTCATTAACTACTAGTCATGTTAAATATAATTTTTGAGTGTGCATTGTTGTGGTGCACTTTGTTGAGTATGATATTAAGCTGCACTGAAATATGAATTCTTGTGTATTCTGCTGGAAATCATGTATCTTATTTAAAAGAACCTTTGACTGGCTATTTACTTGAACCTTCAGTACTGTATGTAAAATGTCAGTCACGTATTTAAAAAAAATGGAAAATAAAGATTTTTGTAAGTGTAATTTTCCTAGTCATAGAAACTCATGGAGTAGTCTTCTCAAGGAGGCAAACTGTAAAGTTTACAAGTATTCTTTAGTACTTAAAAGTGCAGAAGTGATTATTAGGTGACACTTGAAATTTACTTGTATCTTTTCTTGCTGAAAATACTTAGACATATTATATACCATATTATTAATTAATAATACTATAGCCACATGTAGCTACTTTTGTAATCTTGGATATAGTGTGTGTGTGTTCGGGTTATTATTTACATATATCCAGCTGTTATTTTTGTGTTTGTGTGCAATAATGATGATCGCTTAAATCAAAATACCCATATACAGTATTATTATTGTATTTTTTCCTAAAGTCATGCCAAAGTCTCCCTGTATGTGTGCCTATAAAGGTCTTGCATACTTTTTTCTTCAGAATACAGCTTTGTCTTGGTAGAATTTACCCTAAAGACAATGATTCATTTCAGTCTGTCATAATATAGGCACATATTTAATGTATCAATACATTTGTGGCTGAGATATGAGGCTTGCACTGAATGTCTGTATTTGACAATACCTGACATCTCTCTTATATGCTTACAGAGGTCATCTGCTCACGGAGCTGATATCTGCTACATTATATATATGTACTGTGCATTTTTTTTTTATTCTTTTTCTGCTGTTTATCTTTTCATTGTAAAAGTACTGGTACTAATAATGATAAATATTAAAACCTTAAATATAATTGTGAATGAACAAAGCATCATTTTACAGCAGGTCTTGTATCTTACATATAGAATTGGATATTTATTTTAGTGGTATAATGAAATTTAATTTTGAAACACATGCCTATCTCTGCGCCAAAGTTAGTTATTACTCTCATATAATAGGTAGAGGTGATTTTTGTAAATATTGCAATAAAAAAATTAGCCAACACTGTTATTTTTCAGAACACACATCATTGTTGCGGGAGTAGTTCAGAATCGTGTTGTCTAATATTTCATCACGCATTTCCTCTTTGTATTAAATTCTGTTGAATAAATGTATAGTATTTGCACAATTATTCAAGACTGTCATAAAAAATAAATGTGTAGAGTAAATATGGGCAATATTTTTTCATCTTATGGGTCACATAAGGTAGTTTTCATCTTAATTCTGGCCTAACGTTCACTTCAAAACTGTCAAATTTTCTTACATAATATATTTAGCTACAGCATACAGTAAAAAAAATAGAAATAAATGGGGTCTGCAAGCTAATTGTTCTATTTAATTTTTTTCTGTAAATGTTACCGATATACAACTCTTGTAGCTAAAAATAATATGTAAGCCAATTTGATATTTTTGAATAAGTATATGAAATTTTTTATATGAGCTTTTGGCCCTATATTATCTATCTATATACATGAGCCATTTTCCCCTTATAAGGGGAGTGGCTGAGTCAAGACAAAATACTCCCTGAGGGAGGGGGGCTAGGGTACTTCCTCCGTGTTCCCCTATATGTCGTAAGAGTCGACTGAATGGGGCGGAGCAAAGGGACTGGGAATCCCCTACTCTGTATTTTATCTTCCAAGAGAGTCGGAGTTGGCCCTAAATTAAGATGAAAAATATTATGTTTGGCCCGGAAGATCATAAATGTTGTCCAAGTATGGTGTAGAACTTGTCCAAAATACTAATTTAATCCAGAGCAATGCATGTTCCACCATGCTGTGGTTCCCACACTTTGAAATATGGACACGAGAAGAGCACACACAATATGCCTTTCATTATTGATTAATTATTTCTTCCAATGCCTGTCTGTTTCAGAGTGCCATCAGCTATTGTTGAGTTGTAATAAAATTATATGTTTTATCTCTTTTGATTTACACCCATCACAAAAAAATACATTACTGCTAATGTCGCATAGGCAACCATTTTCATTATAAAAGGAATGGAAAATGCATATCTACAGAAAAGAGTACTGTATATTTGATGTTACAAAAATAAAATGTAAAAAAAAGCAACAAGAAAGCATTTGAAAGTAAGCTTGATTTCTGACATCTCTGTTTCTTTAGACTTTCTCAATGTTTATCTGAAATAAGAAAGATTCATTAACTTTTAAGGGCAGGCAAACCAAAAAGTAAAATCATATTAAAAAGAAATAGAGCTCTATAAACAGGCTTAAGAATAGAAAAGACTATGAATAGAGCAGGGCATATCACACGATACATGGTATACACATATAGGCAATAAGTTAGTACAGAAGCTCCCCTACTTACGAACAAATGAGTAACAAACTTTTACAGATATGAACAAAAACCTACCCATGTATTAATGCATGCATTACTGCATTGTACTGTATCATTTCTGTATTAAAAATCATTAAAACTGTAACTTAAAGAAGTGTCTTTAGCCTAAGTACTGTACAGTATTGCATATGTATGTACTGTACAGTAGTTTAACTAAATACAATTTATGAGTAATTCTACTTACGAACGGACTTCTGGAACTTAACTCGTTCATAAGTTTGGGAGTGTCTGCAATAGTTTTAATATATATTCTAAAAAAATTAATGATTCACATCTTCAGATTCTGAATAAAATTATACCAATATCCATTATTAATAACGGATACAGGATTAACATATAAGTCTCTTCTTTTGATAACAATTATATGAAATGCCCATCACTTTGTGAAATATCAAAGTTTCGTACTGATATTTAGACTAAATGAAACTTCTTGGAATTAATGCACTTAGAATGAGAAATACCTTCCAAAATTATAGATCAAAGGAAAACATTCACCTTTAAGTAAAGCTTTTCATAAATACCATCATGACTATAGTGGTGTCAAGGCATAAGTAGTTTGCCACACGTTATACTCGACCATACTATAAAAGTGCTGTCCAGAAAGTTGATGCTTAGTTGGCTCAGCACAAAAGAAAGAGGAAACAGGATTAGACAAGAAGAAGAGTAATTTCACTCACTACTGAGGGTAGTTTGGCATTATGAAAGAAAACAGTCATGCCAATGTGGACTAACATATATACATATTTACTTTTTTTAACCAACATCAAGTGAAGTAGTTATGAGGGAAATCTGCAAGTATGGCACTGAATAAACACTGTATTCTTCAAATGCTAATGGTAATACGTCGTACACCAAACAGAATAAAACTGATCATTATTATTTATTTTATTCCATGTGAAGGGGAAGAAGGAAAATAAGACATGGTGTTGAGGCAGAAAATATACCCTGGGCATCCGATGAATTGGCTAAAAGAGATAGGGGAGTGAAGGAAGAGCTATCCCATCCTGCCTGTTTTCTTTTTTCCACACAACTTATAAACGAGACAAGGATAGGCATGCAAAATAAAGCCCCGTAGCATCCCTCTTCATTCAGATGCAACCAAACTGCTCCCTTCATTGTGATATGGCATTATGTTGAAAGAGAAAAAAAATTTATTATCAATGTTGGTACTGGAGTAGAATTAATTTTATCTTGATATGCTCTGCATGTCAAAGAATGCAAGCAAAAGGATATGAATTACAGCCACAAAATAATACACAAACGTGATGGATAGGTATGGTATGGTAAACCCTACTGCCCCACTCTATTATAACAGTGATCACCCCTACATGATTCAACAAAAAATAATGTAAAATGTGGAAAGAGATCCATATCAGGGCAGACTATGTTTGATTCTTGCGATGAAAATTTTTTTCCAACACTGTATGCAAAGAGAGTAATCATATCATTAATGATGGAGATAAAGGGACTTAAAAAAATTTCAGATGGGTTCATAGGGTGAGGAATGAGTTAGAGAGATGCGAAAAGAGTAAAAAATGATCAACTGTTAGCATGGAACTGAAACAACCAATCGGAAATGTAATTTTAAGGAAAATTTAATAGTTCAGTTTACCCAGGTATACAAACTAGGTGTTGACCCAGGAAATGGAGTGAGTGTGTTGGCACTAGGACAACTGCCCCCGGGACAATTGCCCCATAGGACAACTACCCATTAAGAGAGAGCACCTTTGAGGGGTAATAAACGTAATAAAACTAATTAGTTTAATAGGAAGCTTATTTATGATGGCTACATCTATATGATGCAGAAAGAACTGGCAAACAGTGTTATATCTTATGAATGTGAGAAACATCGGCATAGGAAATGTAAGGGCAAAGTTGAAGTTTATGGAAATGAAGTAGTTGGCCATGCAAAGGATCACACGCATGCTGCAGACATAACCATATGCAAGCTAACATTACTTTTTTCCATCTGAATATATGAAACTTTTTTGAAGTGTTGAAGAGGGAGCAGGCACTGACCAATGTCACCAGCAATCAGGCGCTCGCGGGACATCTAACACTGTCTAAGCAGAAACACAAACGAGATTAGACTGTCAAATTAGCAAACATCATACAAGACTTCAAAAACTGCTATGTGTTCGACTCTTTGAGATGTATAGCCCACAAATTACAATTTTAGAGATATAATTTAAATATAAGGATATAAATCTTATTATTGGATAATTCTCCTTAGAGAATAACATGAAATGTAAGAATTAATTATTGTAATTATTAATTTTTGTATTTGTGATTAACCCACAATTTGTAATTTTAGTTGTATTATTTTAGTGATATAAAAGTATGCATTTATTTTTGGATAATTCTTCGTACTGAATAAGAGATAAAACATGAAAATAAAACTACAGTAATTAGTTTTATTAGTATTTATTCCCCCCCAAAGTTGTGATTTCTCTTAACGGGGGCAATTGTCCCATGGGTTACTTCTCCTGATACCGCGAGTGTTACATCCTCCATGAGAGACCTTGACATTCAGAGGGGTTAATGCATGCAAGAGGCACAAAGTGATACACACAAACTACCCTAACAAGCATAAGTGAGTGAAATCTAGCTCTCATGATGGGGCCAGGGTGAAGCAGGAGAACCCGAGGAAAGGTTCTGGGGTTTTCCATTGGCAAAGGTTTGATCTTGTTCACTATATAATCATCATTAAGTGTGACTGTGAGCATAAATTTATAACTGGAGAGAAAAATGAGATTCATTTGTGTTTTTCATCCTGTTTTCTTCCTCTGGCTGTAGTGACCAAGCTAAGCTTAGCAGGAGAAGGCAATACTTTATGTATAAAAAATTTATTAACAATACCTTGTTTTTTGAACTTTCATTTCATTCCTTAAAACAGTTTATAAAAGGGATACAGATGAGCAGGGTATGGTACCTCCCTTTTTTGTTCAGCTATGACATCAAATACAAAAAAAATTACAATAAGTAAATACTGATAATTATTCTTAAACTTAATGACTAAGTAGAATATATATGTTAATTCCACTTGAAGAGGGACTGCCCTAACTATAGTCCTATGAAGAAATAAACTACACTCTTCCCAAGAAGTATGAAGTTAACAACAAATATCAATCAGGAGAAATTTTCTTAAAAAGATGAATGATATATTTGAAGGAAGCAAAATCATCTAAAGTTGTTCACGGTCAAAACAGCTGTACAAGCCCTTCAATCCGAACTAACCTTCCATATCTTAAATAGTGCACCCTATATAAAGTATGAGTCCTGTTTATAACTATACAGATTTTTAAAGTCTCCAATACATTCCAAAAAAAGTGGTATCTTCATAGAGAAAGTCATTACCTGGAACACATTAGTATAGAAGGTGAAAAGATAAATCATTCTTATACCATTAAAAATGCCTACTAATTATTGCAGAAATCATTACTCCACTAATGCCCTATATAATCATCAACCCAGTATTGATATAATCATACACAAAGAATAATATATATATAAGAGAGAGAGAGAGAGAGAGAGAGAGAGAGAGAGAGAGAGAGAGAGAGAGAGAGAGAGAGAGAGAGAGAGAGAGAGAGAGAGAGAGAGAGAGAGAGAGAGAGAGAGAGAGAGAGAGAGAGAGAGAGAGAGAGAGAGAGAGAGAGAGAGAGAGAGAGAGAGAGAGAGAGAGTGTGTGTGTGTGTGTGTGTGTGTGTGTGTGTGTGTGTGTGTGTGTGTGTGTGTGTGTGTGTGTGTGTGTGTGTGTGTGTGTGTGTGTGATTACCTAATTGTGTTTACGGGAAAGAGCCCAAAGCTCGTATCTTCCCGTCTCCTCATCGGTTCCATTTTTAGACTTAGTGATACTTATCGTACCTGTCCTTAAAACTATGGATTGAGATAGCATTAACTACCTCCTCGCTTAGCCAATTCCAATTATCAACTACTCTTACACTGAAAAAGTATTTCCTTACATCCTGCAAACAAGTTTTCTTACGAAGCTTCAAACTATGACCTCTAGTTCTAGAGCCAGCCATATCGAAATATCCATCCCTATCCACTCTATCATAACCATGAAGGAATTTAAAGACTGTCACCATATCCCCCCTTACTCTTCTAGCTTCGAGTGATGGCAAGTCTAATTCCCTCAGCCTCTCATCATAACCGAGATTGCATATTTCTGGCACCAGTTTCGTGGCATGTCTTTGAACTTTTTCAAGCTTAGCTATGTGCTTTTTCAAGTGCGGATTTCCAAAAGGGGGCTGCATATTCGAGTTTTGGCCTCACATAGGTTACATAAATATTTCTGAACATTTCCTTGTCCATGTGCCTGAAGGCTACCCTTACATTTGATAAGAATGCATATGCTGCCCTTACTACGCCATTTATATGTATTTCTGGAGACAAATCTGCCAGTATGTTTACTCCTAGATCTCTCTCATTTTCTGTCTCTTGAAGTTGTACTCCAGCCACCGAGTAGTCAAGCTTGGGCCTTCTTGCACTTGTACCCATTCTCATTACCTTACATTTTGAGGTATTGAATTTCATTAGCCACTTTTCTGACCACTCATGCAGATTATTTAGATCCTCCTGAAGTTCTCTACCATTGCTCTCGTTTTTTACTTTCTTCACAATCTTTGCATCATCTGCAAACATATTCATGAATGAATTTACAGACTCTGGTAGGTCATTTACATATACAAGTGTGTGTGTGTGTGTGTGTGTGTGTGTGTGTGTTGTGTGTGTGTGTGTGTGTGTGTGTGTGTGTGTGTGTGTGTGTTTGTGATTACCTAATTGTGATTACCTAAGTGTGTGTGTGTGTGTGTGTGTGTGTGTGTGTGAGTGTGTGTGTGTGTGTGTGTGTGTGTGTGTGTGTGTGTGTGTGTGTGTGTGTGTGTGTGTGTGTGTGTGTGAGTGTGTGTGTGTGTGTGTGTGTGTGTGTGTGTGTGTGTGTGTGTGTGTGTGTGTGTGTGTGTGTGTGTGTGTGTGTGTGTGTGTGTGTGTGTGTGTGTGTGTACTAACCATGTGGTATACTGATTAAGAGGAGGGAAGTGGCTGGGTAGCTATAGCCAGATGAACTAGAAAAGTTTACTGAACAAGAGGTGCAAGGCGATATACTGCCCATATGAGAAAATGAGGGATATTTTATTTTAGGGGATGGGGACCTTGGATGTCAATGGGATTAAAATGTAGTGCTAATGGCAAGACACGTGTGGAAAGGGTACTGAAGTTCAGGAGGTCCAATATCAAAATGACCTAAGCCAGGGCTACCCACTTCTCAGGTATAAGATATACTATGGAACAGAAGTTTAGTTACATAAGAATCTGTATGGTCACGTCTATAAAAAGTAACATTTCCAAATAAGATGGTTCCTAACCTTATCTA
Source organism: Halocaridina rubra (assembly GCA_037179515.1). Lineage (NCBI taxonomy): Eukaryota > Metazoa > Arthropoda > Malacostraca > Decapoda > Atyidae > Halocaridina > Halocaridina rubra. The sequence continues at coordinate 25,698 of JAXCGZ010023652.1, forward strand.
TGTTTACAGTAAGTAGCAAAATACATGCACAGTATGTTTATTGCAAAGCTATGTACTAAGTAAAGTATCTCAGACCTCCTAAAGAAACTTAAGTTACATTTATTTCTACTTACAAACATACATATTAAAAAGCAACATTACTTCTGCCCCTATAATACATTTACTTCAGCTTATAAAGAAAATATGCTGTTTCTTCAAAATAAGTCTATGCCATACTCTTTGAACATAGTGCCAATTTCTACACAGTATAATTGTTTGCAGTTTGAGTATATCATACTCTAATAAAAACAAATTTTGATAATCTGTAATTTCAAATTTCTACCCATAATGTTCCTTAAAGATACCTTGATTATCGTTTAATATGTATCATTATGAGGGAAAAACCACTTTAAAATTTTACGTAACACTTCTCTACAAGAAGCAAAAGTACTATGGTATAGGATTCACCCCTCGAGGTTTTACAAGAGAAGAGGCATTCCTCCAAGTCAAAAATATCTAAACATCATATAATGAACCTTATGTTATATAATCCGGTTATATACAAAACACGTTTTGAATGGCTGCATTATTTCATATAGAAGACAATATTTATGGTAGTGCACTGCAAATTAAAATTAGCTTGATATATATGAATAATATTGTTTATTTGGGACTTCAAAGTTAAGGCCTATTTTCAGGATGGATGGCATTCAGTTACTCCCATCAAGGAAACTACATACAAAATATGATGAGCTGTTGTCAAAATAAAACAAAAATGAAACAAAGGCAGAAAGGGGCACATGAGATTCGAAACTTGTTCAAATGATTACTGCCCATCATCCAACTGCTCACAGAGCAAATCAACACAACAGTAGGATCACATATCCATTTAATTATATTATATTCATTGTATAGTTTTCCACTGTCCACCCTTACCAATATTAAACTGTCACATCCATAATAGAAACCCTTACATGCACCTCAAAAAAACAATTACAAAAGTCTATAAAGTAATCTACAATCCCCAAGAATTTTATGCTTCCTCGAACATAGTGAAAAAAAAGTATCTCTGGCCAAAATAGTAAACAAATAAAATTTATTATCAGTATACTTACCTTGAGGATCATAAGAGTCTGGGATTCACTTGAATTCTTATGAAAAGTGCTGAGCAACATATATAATACTCGTACCATAATGTCATAACATGTTGAAGTAAATATTTGTCAAACTTAATCATTAAAAAAATGAGCTATCTCATATAAATCACCCTAATATATGAATATCATACTCAAATATTTAAAATTCACTAGTATTTGCACTTGAAATCAATCAAATCTTACTAGACCACTAAATTCCATTATACAGTAATAGAGAGAACATAGGCATAATCAACACAAACGCACCATGTACATCACCAACACAGCATAAGCAATTACTAGATGACATATATCATTTATCTTTTCCAATACACTACCTAATTTTCAGAGCCTACGTAAAGGTTATTAAAGTCATGCAACATACCCATACTAAAGCATCGTTTTAAGAAACATCTTCTACAACGAATTTTCATATCCAGCCTACCCTATACATTTTGTGGGATTAACATGTTCTACAATCATTCCATACAGCAGGACGTTCCCATGCACAATCCCCACATATATATTCTCTTTTAAATGGAATGATTCACACTACAGCTACACTTCTGACACCCAAATCACACAGCGGATGGCCACCATCTTAGCATTTCTTATCATACATTTTTCTACACAGTACTACTACTGCACGGACATACTGTATATAAAAAAATATAAAACCTAATTCATATAACTTTTTCTGATCAATATATCAAGAACATGCAAAAACTTCGCATATCACAAATGTCCTCTCAACTTTCTCAAAATCTGTTGCAACATGAGCAGCTCATACTTAACTGCCAGAAAAGCAACCACTCATTTATTATTACCATTATTGCTAGTTTGCTGCTATCTTTCTCTTCTACTGTATTAATCTTATTTTTACAATATGGTTATGTGATCTCGTCCTCTAGAGCTAAGAAAATTATCTAAATATCACAAAGGCTGACAGCCAAAATAAGAAAGAAATTGAAGTTCCAGCACAGTGAACATATGCACAAAACTTACATCCATTTGCCTAGAATAATTTCCAGTGACTTTTTTAACATATATTTTCCATATAATTAATATTTAAGAAGTTGATCTGCAATGCCCAGCATTGGTCATCATTTCGTAATGAAGTTCTGTTTGAAATCGGGAATGGTACAATGAACTGGTATAAAAGGTACTGCCAGTGACATATGATTATACCGTATAGGTAATTCATAAAGAAAAACTACTTTTCAACCATATTAAGATATACGAGGATAAAAAGGGTAATTAGTGTCAGTTGCAATGACAACTGTTTTAAATATTATTCAGGAGCCAAAGCTGAGGTTAGGAGGTGTGAAGAATATGTTTTATATTGAAATCAGAAGTACCTACGTCCATATACCATGTTATATGCAGTACAACTACATTCCAATACACAAATGCATTGAATTTGTAAGATAGTGTTATGCTCTAATTCTCTTTATAATAATGCTGAGGCACCTAGTTACTCTTGTCTCTTCCCTGATGTGATATCACTCTTTTTCTCCCTTTCGTGCATATGCTGCATAAACGCATACTGATATTATCTCTATCACTTATTTATTTCAAAAACATTTCCTTTTTAAGGTAAATCGTATTTCAAATTAATATATATATATATATATATATATATATATATATATATATATATATATATATATATATATATATATATATATATATATATATATATATATATATATATATATATATATATATATATATATATATATATATATATATATATATATATATATATATATATATATATATATATATATATTCCAAGCCACCTGTGTACAAAAGCTGACAAAATTTTCTAAAAGGTCAGTCCATGAAAAAATACTGTCCCACATACCAGTATATATTATGTCATTACTTGGGGGGAGAAAAAAAAAATAAAAGCTCTAAGGGGAAATTGTAAACATTCAGATATTAGTTTACTCAGTTATATATCATACTATTCATATTCCCCATTGAAAATCTTAAAATTCATACTAATTCTACATTCAATTACCATATAAGTAATTATAAAATTTACTAGAAATTCAAATTAATAGGTGGTTATTTCATTACCTGGAAGCTATATAATGAAAATATCTAGTTACTAAATTTTTGCATCACACTTTGTAGATAAATCATTATAAAATACCAAAACACACAAATCTTATTACATTATAAATCAGTGTTCTACTATCATCTTCAAAACTGCATTACCATAACCAAGTTCGTTAAAAATAGCAACATACTTGAACAAAAACTATCACTTACAGAGAAAATGTTAATATCAATAACCTCAATGATAGGTTCAGAAGAATTTCAGTCTTCCTCAAGCTATTGTTAGTAGCTACATCAGTCCACACATGGTTAAAATATTTAAAAAATGTCATTCATGCACAACTGCATCTTTAAATAGACAAATACAGTACCAACAATGATTCAAAAGAATAATCACTAGTACCATTACCATAGAGGCTCTGGCAATAAAAAGCTTACATCAAAGCCAGCCATTACCTTAGGCAAATATTTATCATTAACTCTTTTTTTAGTAAATATTAAGAAAGCAAAGCTTACCAAATACAAATAACACCCTTCAAAAAGATTTCATTATTGCACTAGACTCTATAATATCAAATAATAAATCAGAAATGCATCACCATAAATGATGAAAAGCAGGAATATCTCTTTGGTACATCAGGATATATGACTATTTGTTCCAATAAAAACGCTTGGCAAAAATCAATATAATCAGAAGGATAAACGGTATATATCTAAACATTAGCAGCTTATTCATAAATGTAAAAGTATTTCAGAATTACATGTTTGAATAAGCTAACCATACAAAAATAAATTAATAGAATCTTAATTCCTGCTTTTAACATTACGAAAAATTCTTTTTCTTGGAAAGCATTACCAGTAAATTACCAAATACCATTCCACCTTGAAGTAAATTATATGAACACATTCTGCAATTTACCATTACATAATACAGTACTGTAAACACAGCGACAGAAATCTTAACCAAGTAATAAAGCATAACAGAGATTTGCAAATTTCAGTTTTCTAAGGAATCCTTAAATGCACACAGCCCATCTTAGTAAAAGAAAAGAGAATGCTTTCATCTACTGTACATTTAATGCTTGGTAGCAAAGCTCCAAGGTAAATGAGACTCCGAACTAGTAACTTTGCGTTGAGGGGGAGGTCTGTTAGTTGGAGCCTGCGAAAGTGCATCCAAGGAGCTCATGTTAATGTTAGGAAGATTTAGGCGTGTCATTAATGGATTGAGTTCATTTTCATCATTCGCTACAGTTACCTGTTCCCACTGACGACTAGCAGACGACAACTTGATGGCATCGATTACCGCTTGCACATACTGACCATCTTCAAAAGTTGCTGCACTGGACACGGGCTCTTTGAGCCAGCCATGTTCACCATCCCCCGTTGCAAAAGCCTCTTTCAGAGCCCCAACCAATCTAAATAGGCCTTGGAGGTATGGTTGTGGCAACAGTGAGTTAATTCTTGCATTACTATTTTTATTTAGAGAGGCTATATCATCAAGACCCTCATGCAATAAATCCTCTCTTTCACTGCTAGTATTCTGACCATAGAGATTTGCTCCTCGAACAACCAGCCTTCCACGGCTTCCACAAACCACCACTTCTTGAACAAAGCCTCCTGCCATATGGCTATTTAGTGTTGCAGTTACACATGTTCCTCCATCAAGTATCATCTGGAAACTACAGAAATCATCACTGTCAATCCATCGAATACCATTGATTTTTTCAGTGCTTTTGGTGAAGGTTCTCATCATGCCATGAACACGTGTTGCTCTCTGGCCGCTAATGAAGGATACGATGTCAATAATATGACTGCCAACCATTGTCAAGATGCCTCCTCCCATCAGGTGGCTACACATCCAATCAAACTGATGTCCTATCATGCTACCACAATGGACCCTTACATCACACACATTGACAGTGCCTACAAAACCAGCATCAATATGACGTTTCATGTGAACAAATGCGGGAAGAAATCGAAGTCCATGGGATATAACCGAGATAAGAGATGGATAGTACTGCGCGGCATGAACCATCTTCAG